>SNQJ01S0052016.1:17958-39346 GCA_010110895.2 Picea sitchensis | reverse complement strand
TATTGGGGCATGCTTGGCTTATGTGATTGTTTATGAATTGAATATCTTCTATCTTTCACATTTTAAGTATCTTTTCTATCTTGTCTATTTGTATATTGTGTAATCATTGTAACACTTATAATTCTTCCGTAAGTAATTGTAATCTTAGGTTTGTCGGGTAGTTGCAATCTATATTACTTGTAAACTTTTGGTAATTGAACCACCCTCAAACTTAGTTGACCCCTTGCCCAACCTTAGGCACTAGTCATAGTTGACTTAGGGAAAGGGTTGATTGTCATATAGGATAACTTGCACTTTGCATTTGCTGCCTTAGCATCTTAGGCTAGTTTTCCCCCCTTTAGCCTTTAACAAATTAAAAACAACTCCTAGAACCATAAAGTTAAATCACTAGTAACTAAGGACTACCCCCCTTGGCTTCCCTAGGAGTAAGCCTAGAAGGAAGAGGTTCCAGTCAAGGTGACAGTGTGGACTGTGAACATAGGCATTGTGCCTCCAAGGACACACTAAGTGAGCTGGACTTTGCTCACGTTTGCAAGTGTGTATTAGGACGGCAACACACACCATTGAAGCTTTTAGGAGAGTGCCATGCATTACATGAAGACACCTGGCATATTTTTATTATCCGAAAAGGAAAAGGTGCAACCACATGTTGAGTAGTACACTATTGGACTTGGTCCTTTATTGTTATTATAATATACATCATTGGAAGATGAGCTTCTTGAAGGGCACAACAAGGGAGGAAGTTACAATTGTCCTTACATGTTTTTGGAGAGGAACACCCATTAAGGCATATTTTTCTATGAGATCCTCATTGTAGAGGCACATATGTCCATGAGATCCACTTTGTAAGAAGTCTGTTAGCAGCACCCACTATCTTGAGTAGATGTCTTTTGAGTCTTGACAAAGTGCCTAGATTGCTGCTAGATCAATGATAGTAGGTGCAGAGTGGCTATAGTATTTCATAATTGTGGTCATAATAGAAAATTTGACCAATATTGAAGAAGTTATAGTGATTTCAAATTTGCCACAAACCCTAGCCATGTTTGAAGTGCCCAACTTGAAGGAGGTTTTGAAGGAATGCCCTAGCTCTAATGAAGATGCATCGCATTCTTTTATCATGCCAAGGAGTATTTCCCTACCCTGAAGAACATCCTCTTTGACTTCACATCTACTATTATTGTATGAGGGTAGTCAAGGAATGGTTATCTAGCAGGGAGTACTCAGCCTAGAAGGTCCTAGAGCAACCAATTTATTCAAGAAGGAAAGTATCTTCAAGAGTTCGTTCATGCTAAAGCTGACAAGTGGCATTTCTAGACCCTTATCATAATATGTTATTAATATTTATTGGGGAAAAGAAGGATCTAAGGCTCTCTAAACTTTTCTAAATAATATTTTATTATAAAATTAATTGAGGAGAGAAGGCTATAAAAGGATAAACTCTCCTCCTTTACAAATCAGAAATTCAAGTAGCGAAAATCTTACCCAAGAAGCCCAAGGGTATTGTAAATTTGCAGGTTAGAGGGAAGAAGAGCTTGGGTGAATGTTATCTTTTGCTGAAGTATAAATCATATTGATGCTAGGGTTTCCTATCAAATTCTGCAGGTATATATCTCTATCTTCAGATCTGTTACATACTTCGTAAGGATTGTTTGGATGCTAGAGAAGGACATTTTGGAGAGGTATGCCCTCCTTGTGCCTTGATGTAATCAATCTTTGTCGATGAAGATAAAGGATGTTATTCACTCTTATTTGATCGTTGTTGTTGATCTCTTTGCTTTATTCATTGCATCATATGCTGGTTGGCTTTGAATTGGTACATGACAAAGCATCTTAATGGGTTTATTATATAGTTCTTTGCACCAATGTGATTGAATTAATTGATGATGTTCATGTATAACATAACTTGCTGATTTCTCCTTCATATCACAAACTTCTTCAAGTAATGTTTTGACTCCATTTGCCCAAAGGACAAGCCACTTGGTCTTACTTGTCTTCTCACCCTTTATTTAAAGAAAATCATTAAACACACAAATCACTAATCTGATTTCCAGATATGTGCTAATAGACAGATTAGTGATTTGATCCAGGGAAACCCCCTTTGTGCCCAAGGAGAGCCAGCCTAAAGTGAAGGGAGGTTATACTGAGGTGATAGTGAGTAGAACTTCCAAGAGTTTCCCTAGGTTTTGTACTTAAAATATTGAAATTATCTTGTCTGCAGATGCAGAAGGTCACATGTGACATTCTACCCAGGGTTTTGGTTCTCAGCAGGGCTAGCACTTTTGTATCTGCACTACAGCTTTGTACTCTACGCTTTGATTTTAGATTTTAGATTCTAGATCTTAGATCTTATAGTTTATATAGGCTTTTATCATGCTTTTATAGGAGTGGCCTTTGCACTCCCACTTTGTATCGACATTGTTGTACTTAGCAGTCCCATAGACCTAGTTGTAGTTATTAAATATTTGTTGGACATTAATAAAATTATCTTATCTTATCTATCTTATCTGCTTACTGGTTGGATACCAACTTGCGAAATATAGTTTATTTCACTAATTGGTTGATAGCTTGAAACAACAATCCAAGAAAAAAATATCTTACTGTCCACAGTAAACCAGAAGCAGTAAAGGGGGGCAGATATTGCATCAGACACGATATGTCAAGTCAGTGCCAATGGTATCTCCGACCTTAAAAAAATAGGTGACTAGGAGTGCAGTGTTTCCATCATTGATATCATATTAATAGATCCACTTTGTATCCACACAGCCACCACGAAGAGCTTCAAGAATGAAGTTTAATGTTTCAATGCCTAAGATATGCACCTACGCATTTTCTTTTTGGTAGTCCTCACCTTAGTATAAAAGCCCAAGGCACTAGTAGGACTGCTACTTAGATGGTTAAAGGAAAATATAAGCATCCTTGGTGCAAGCCTGTATGCAAGAAATAAAATGACAATGAAAATGGCTCCAGGTTGAGATTCAATCCTACTTACTGGTAAATCAACGTTAGAGATTTTTAGTGGTAACAATGTGTATACTATTACCATATCTATCGAGTGAACACCATTGAATAGTTTAATCTCTATATGTGAGCTATTACGGTTTCTGATTTTTGGTCATTTCTGTATTTTTTTGAACATATATTTGGTTATCTATGTATACTTTAAATAATAATAATAGTGGGTCAAAGAATCAGCAGAATTGCAAGGAATGTATACCTAGAAATATATAAAGTGTCATTTTCCCAAGCATTGTTCGAATTTGTAATCATCCCAAAAAATGTCTTGACAGTAAAATTACTTGAAGTATTCAGTGGCTCTGTTTACTACTACAAGAAAAATTCAAATGCAATATTTTGAAAGATGACAGAAAAAAATCGAGTTATTTACCATTTACAGCAACAGCATTGGAGGAAAGCACAAAGACATCAATGATGAAAACAGCTGATGATGGAAACTCCCAAACCTAAACCATGAGAGTTATTCAGTACAGTCACTACTAGACATCCACAGTGTATTTTAAAATAAATCATTTGTCTCAGATACATGTAAAGGGTATACATCAAAGAACAAAAAATAGATGAAAAAAAAATATTAATTTGATACCTCAGAAGGAAGCATCAAGCAGGAGACTTAATTCGTAAAACCAATTACTTTTCTAAATTATAAAGAAGGTAAAACAGCTAATTTATGCCAAAATAAAGCAACAAACTAAGTCATATACATACCATCATGACAGTCATAAATATCTTGAAATAGCTTGAGAAGAGCACTGCCATGCAAATCTCTGTGTGCCTAAGAAAAATAAATAATATGAAGTAGTTAAAGAATAATCGAGGGATCATATGAAGGGTAACAACTCCTAATGCATTTCTTGCTTCAAGGAATATCTAATATTCAATTATCAAGTATCTATAAATTAGGCCACCAATTTTTGTGTGTAAATACACACTGTCAAACCAACCTATTTTCCCTTTAGAAAATCCATGCAATCTTGCAGATCTCAATCTCGTCCACTATTTAAAAAAAATTGTAGTTGACCACTAAACTAAGAGTATATAAAGTGTTGCCCCCTCGAGCCTCAAGGGCAACTACTTCAGGACCACCCTCTCAGGGGTGCATTGATGCTAATTGGATGAGCTCCCCTACCCATATCTGCCATTTCCAGCCTGACATCATCCATGAGTGCCTTCAAATGGCTCTACCATGGTATATCAGCTCCTATAATTTACACCTCAGATGACACGTGCCTACACAGAAGGTATTTCATGCTTCTTTCAGTTGATGTGCTATGATTTCAGGTGATGGTTTCCTGCTTAGAAGAGGTGTGATTGTTTCTAACTTGTCATGAAAATAATTAACATGGGTTATATCTTATAACACTTTTTAATAATAATATTTTTTATTTTTATTTTGAACGTTTTACCATGGGAAGACATGTTGTCCTTAGATAAATATTGTCTTTGCTTAGGACTAGTTGTGTTACTGGTGATCTGGTTGAGTAGCATGTCCATATCCTAACCACATCTAACACCTTCCATCATTTTCATTCACAACAATCCCGTTCATAAAAGAAATATCGTCCCTACTTATATTTGACTTATCAAATTTCATCCAACAAGGTCTAAATGAAAAAAAATGTAAGCCAAAGTCAAAAATAAATAAAGCCAAAAAGGCTAGAAGTGAAGAGTAATAATGTTAAAAATGAGAAAAAAAATAGTGTCATGCCACCTCATTAAAAAGGCCCAACCCCAAGGTCCTATGCTAAAAACACACATCTAAAGAAAAAGGACTAGAAAAAATCAAAGAAAATGCAAAAAGGAGTAATAAAAAGGTGCAGAGGTGGTAACTCTAAGCAAAGCTCCCTCTTAAAAGGCTTACAGGTACAAAAAAATGAAGAGTCCTAGCTCAAAAAGGCTAGTTGGACTAGTAAAATACCTCATACATCATTAAAAATGACTTTGAGAGTCAAAATATAAAGTTTCATTTCCTTTTTCCATCAATTATTCATCAAATTCACCTATCTCTAACCAAATTACCTAGGAAACTCCTTTTATCCTGAGCATTGACACATGTAATAGGGGTAGAAATTGTCCCACCATGGTAAACTTTAGCAATTTATAAAATTAACCTATGTTAAAATGTTGTTAGAGGATATTACTTGATCTTTGTTACCTAATAACTTCTTTTGAAGCTTGATGCATCATTATAGGTGGGCACCCCACATTGCGATCCGTGCACTATACCTCAGGATCTGTGTAATTGCGTCAAGATCCATGCACCTAAATTCAGCCATATCTACCTACATTGGGATCCATGAAAAAAAAATTTGGATCCATAACAACACAGTGACGATGAAGAGGATGTCACATCATCACTTTGTACACTTGTCAGCATATGGAGCATGCATGAGCCACTTGGAGGAATATTCTCACACATGTGGGTGGATAGCGCTGGTTATGAGGTGATTTTAGCACATAACATAGGGCGGCCAATTTCAGGGGCAGTTATCTTTGACAGAGTACCCAGAATTCTGCCAAATCAATGCCATTGGATATAGAATTGTTGTGGATTTCCGAAATGGGATTATAATTGAAAATCGGGCAAAAATTGACCAAGTTATAATGTTGTTGAAATTTTCCAAGCAAAAATTATCACCGCGTTTTGGACCCGTGCATGTGAACACATGGAGGGTGCAATTTCTCTCTCTTAGCCACAAATGTCTCCTCTCTTTGACTAGTCCACTCACATGTTTGAGTTGGTTGAGGTTGTTATTTCATGATATATTATTTTATTGGCTCAAAATGGTTTTAAACCATGGTATTGAGAGTGCCTCTTGTTTTAACTCGTGGTTTTGCTTTAGCAAATTGTATTGGTACATGGTATTGTACAAGCAGATGGTTTTGCTACTCAATTCCCAGATATATCAGGTTTTCCAACTACAATGAAGAAAGTAATCAGTCGAAGGTTTTTCCTTTGAGATTGGGGCAATTAGAAGCCTACATGAGCACTATAGTACCCACTAGTATGGTTGTCCCGAGGAGGCAAAAATTTGTTAATGAGATTAGAGATGCACAACTTCAAGAAATGGTGGCTAAGATCTTTAAGACTTATACAAACAACAAGGGCCCCAGTGACCAACTACGGAAGGTGGCACCATTCAATGATATTCAACCATCGGTCGTTATAAGAGCACAACAATTCCTTGTTATTGAAAAAGAACATACTGATCAACAACTTGCAGGGAATCAAGTTCCTGGTGATAAACATGATGACAATGATTCATGCTCGGATACTCATGAACCAGTAGTCGCACCCCTTGAGTCATATGTGGAAATCCATGAAGATGAAGATGAATTGTTGAGTTTTCAAGTGTGTTCATTGGTTTCTTCCATTAATGATGATAAAATATGGCAGGAAGAACAACAAATCAGCGATGCAGATTTGGAAAAGCATGAGTCTTTACCTTTGCATATCCCAACAGTTGTTTAACAACAATTTGATCAAATACCATTCCTTTGGTTCAACCAGAAGATGATCTTTCTCACAATCTGCCCATGATTTTGCAATCAAATTTTGCTCTTCAAGGAGATCCTATGTCTGATCATTGCTTGGATATCAAGGTTAATCATGATCGGGTTGAGATAAGAATGATGGAGGTATTTCAGCATGCAGATTCTAAGATTTTTGGCTCTCATACTTTCATGTTCATTACCATTGAAGTACCATGTTCCAACTTTCAATCAATAGCCCTCATAAATTTCTTCGGCAACAAGTACATCAAGGCATCTTTCCGGCTTATGAGATTTCATGATTGGTTGCACTCGAAGGTTGACTGTGTTGATCTTTCTCTTCTAACTGTTATCACACAATTTGTACTTTGATAGAAGGAAAGGTAAAAGGAAAGCTAATTGGCGTAACTGGAGACTATCCTATCACTGTCACCTCAATAGGATATCTCTTTCTGTTTACGGTGGTAGGCCCAGGGGAGACGTCCCCGGTGACCTGGGAGTTTGAGAAGGCAAGGTCAAAATGGATAGATAAAGACCCCCTCACACAAGTCACCACCGATCAGAAAGTCCGGTTTTATAACCAATGAAATGATAATATGTCAACGTGTACCTGCCCGAAACAAAGCAACAAGAAACTATATATATTGGCAAGTACACTTGTCGTTAATACTTCATAAAACCTCGGACTTTGTCAAATAAAGCAATGGTTGATATGAATGTGAAGTAAACAGAAATTTATAGCAGCAAATATATATATATAGCAATAGCTTCACAATTACGCCTCAATAAAGCTTCAATAATGACCAAAAATGATGACATAAACTTGGCAAAATGCTAGTATTTGTCAGAAGCAAAGAGGGCAATGTAAAATCAGCTCTAACACTTTCTTTTAGATGCTTTTAATGCTGCAAAATATGGCTGTAGCTTACTTTAGTAACAGCAGAAACAAAGTTAGTAGGTTAGGCTATTCTAGTGTTAGAAGTAGTTAGTAGATTGTTTGAAGAATAGGTTTTGAAGGTTGTTTGATCAAAATACTCAAAGGAGGTCTTAGACTAGTGCTTTCTTAGGGAAAATGGAGTCAAATAAGTGGTTGCAAATGTTGAAGGAGCAGAATGATAATGGGAGAGCCAAAGACAAGAGGAGTTGATGGATGAAGTGTTGGTAAGCCAAGGCTTCAACCACCAAACCCTAGGGGAAAGAGACAACTAAGGTGTAGGTAACCCTAGGCCTTAGCAAACTTTCCTCCCTCTTTAACTCAAAGAATGAAATAAATGACGGCTAAGATGAAGCAACAAGTGCTAGGGTGTTGCAATGGCAAGGCCCTAGCAATGCCTTCAAGAAAAATGGCTCCTTGGCACAATCTAGTAGGTGGATAGCAAATTGAAACAAGGACAATAACATGTGCTTGATTTCCTGGGGTTTAGGCTAGCAATTTCATAAGCTTTAGCAAAATGCAAAGTAAAGATACTATAACCATTCAAAAGAAAGAAGAATTGCAGAATTTAACTTACATTCACCAAGCATAATCTAGCACATCACCTAGTTGTAGACTTTCCACCAAGAAAATGCCCAAAAATAGCCTTCCTTCAACAAGTGCGCACTAAATTTCAGTCAATAAATCCTAGACAGGGCGCAAATTTCAAACCTCACACTAGTGTGTGAAAGATGATGAAAAAATGAGAATCTAAACTCTCTATTTATACAATATCATTGACCTTTAATTACATTTTAGGTCAAAAAGGCCGACCTGGCCAGTTTACATCAAAAATACAGTTTTACATTAAATGTCACAATTAAAACTCTAAATCAAGTTGTTAAGGTGACGTCATGCCCTTTTAGGGTGACGTTAGGCCCTTTTTGGGCAACGTTGGCCTCCTGGAGCAAAACGTTAGGCCTTCTTAGGCCACGGGAGCCTAACACTCGTGCCACTTGGCACACAACTGCCTCCAAAAACTCCCAAAACGCTGGATGACGTCATGGGTGACCTGGGTGACGTCATGGGCCTTCCAAGGCCTACATCATGATGGAAAGGGCACAACCCCCTAGGTCTAGGTCTGCCAGGCTTCCCCTGGTGAAACATCCTCCTCTCTCTCTGGTGCAATCCTCTGATCTGTCTCTGCCCCCTACTGGGGTCTCAGCATCCATCTGGTGGGCTTTCAGCCCCATGGAGGTCTGAACTAATCATATCCCCATGTGTACCTGTCCAGCGGGGTACCTGTCCATTGGGTGTGACCCTGCAACATCAACAGATACGCCCTCCATGGGCTAATAAGTCACAGGGATCATAGCAATGTCAATCACATCTAATCATCAAGTTATTAAACATGTGCATAAAACCCCTTTTACCCGAACAAGTGCTCAAAGACATTATACTAATCTACAAGACAAATTTGGAGGAAACGCTAGGACGTCCTATTGGGCTAATACTCATTGGATGTGGGATGTTTCCGGGAAAAGTCAAACCTAGGCCATGCGAGTGGATGAGGTGGTAAGGGATGTCTGGGCAAGGGGTGCAGTGATAGCAGGGAAATTTATGGCTTACCTGTGGGTTCCTCTAAACAGGGTGAGTTGCACCTGTCATGGATGCAAATGTTTCCAAGCCCATTCATGCCTTTTATCTTTTATTCTTATTGCTTTTTCTTTCAAGAGGCTAGTTAGGGGACACTGCCCTGGTGTGGTGACCAGTGGTGGCAATGTTACCCACAGGCATTTCACGGAGATGAGAAGGTTGGCTCGTGATGAGACCCCCTTTCTCTTGGCTACGCCACCAAGAGCCACTACCTTGGCGTGGTGACTAGCTGTTGGTAGTGTCATACCGCTACATGCCCATGGACCTAATAGGTTGGCTCGTGATGAGACCCCCTATCCTCTAACTAGGTCTTGTTTCATTATTTTTAGGGGTCCCTCTGTTTCTTGCTAAGAAGCTTTTTATTGCTTTCTCGGGGATCCCTGGCGAAGCATCTCAAGGTTTCATTCTTTTGGCTTTTATCTTTTGCCAACTACTTTTACCCTCTGGGCCTTTAGCCCCTTCTTCCCACAAGGTAAGGTACAACCCTTAGATATTTGGCAATCCCAATGCCCAAACCATGGGATGGATGAGCGGGAAAAAGATGAAAAGTGGTAAGTATGGTGGGAGCAGACGATGGCCTTTCATGAATACCCCCAGTGGCAACTCAAACCCTATGGGTACCAGCTTACTAGGGCATCTTGTCATTCCCCCCAAGTGTGGTCAAGTGGAAAAGCATAAGATCCAAGCACCCGTTAGAAACAAAAATGAATTAAATGCACATATTCAAAGGTTTTGAGGATCAGAGTGACACATACCATGATACCCGGACTCATTACCTCATGGAGCAAGATCCATTTTTGTTGCAGGACTAGGCCAAGGTGATGGGGATGTTGTTGTTACTCACAAGGTGGAGGCGTTGAAGAATGAAAGGATGGGCCCTCCAGGGCCATGCTCAAGTCGATCTGCCTCTCGGTACTCCATGTCTAGGACTTGTGGGCCTTGAGACATAATCTCCTTAGTTATCCCTAGGTTAGGGGATAACATCTGGCTCCAACTCGGGGACATGTGCTCACCGTAGAGCGCATGAGAACCTCAGCATCTCTGGCATAACCTGTGACCTGCTTGATCTCAACATAAGATTGTTAGCAATCATTTGGGGTGGTGATATCACCCCTGTCTCATATATATATATATATTACAAAATGAAAGCAAGAATACATACAGATGGAAATACAAACTACTCTAGCATGAAATGCAAATGGCATATACAATGAATGCAAATGCCTACCTACTTACCTGCAGTTACCTGTGAAGTCAAGTCTCTGCCCCCTGATGGGGTTTGAGAAGGCGCCCGCTAACTGGTAATGGACACCTTCTTCCTTCCATTGTAGACAAATAGTAGGCATCATTGACTGACTTCCTTCCAACTCTGAAGGGTCTGAACCAAAACTGTGCATTTCCTTTGACATTAGTAGGTTCTCCCTTCTTCGTGTCCCACATCCATACTATGTCTCCCTCTCTGTATTCTTTTGTTCTGAACTTGGTTGTTTCTTAAACAACCTTGGTGTATTGTGTAGAGGGAGGAGAGTGGGATTCTGCTGTGAAAACCTCTTGTTGGGATGGCTGAATCAATACACTGTCTTCCCCTTTCTTTAATAACTTGACAGCCCCAACTTCCTTGTCCTTATACTTGTCCAGGAGTTGTTGGTAATTTTCTCTTTTTGGCCATTGTATTTGATCAAAGTCCTCCTCTGTAGAAAAAGGCATATCATCGGGAGAAAATTCAGGAAGACTTTCCATGATTTGCTCATGCGCCTTGTCAACTTTGATGGGGTCATTAATTTCTTGCACATGGATTCTGGTCATTGGCACATTCGGGAGACGGCTTGTTGTTCCATCATTCATAGGTACATTTATATAGGTGAGGTCCATCTCAAGACTGCCTCCCAACATTGAAGCAAATTTTCTAGACAATAACATCCCCCACACATCTGGGACATCTACTACCACTATGTCAATATGGATAACTCTCTCAGGGTATTTCTCAAGGCATACTTCCACATTTTCAATTACCCCATGTGTGGGTATGGCTCTAGACTCAAAACCACATACATTCCTATAAGGTCGTGTGACTTTTAGGCCCAATTGTTGCATAACCTTGAGGGACATCATGTTGGCACCTGACCCTGAATCCAGCATACAATTGTTGAGGCACTTGCTATTCATCAGCAAGGTCATGAAGAAAGGTGGGTGTTCATCATACTGGACCCTAAAGTGATCAGCTTGTAGCATGATAGGAGGGTTCATTGGTCCATTTGATCCTTTAAAGAAATTATCAAATCTTTCCTTGACGGATGGTACCTTGATGAGTTCTCTTAAGGGGATGGTCACATGCATCTTGGATAGTGCCCCTTCAAAGTCAAAGTTTAAGTCCACTCTTTCAGTTTTGGGAGGGTTCTTAGGAAGGAGAATGTTCATAGGAGGAGGCTTTGTTTGGGCTACTGCAGGATTGGTAGAGAGAGGTTGGTTTAGCTTCTTTTGTCTAGTATACACCTAGAATTCTTGTTTATTCAATTTCTCTTTTGATTCTTGGCCCAAGTTGTTTATCACCTCCATCCTAGCTTTTCTGGCTACTTCCTTTATGCCCTCTTGATGTTCCTCGGGGGAAATATTAAGGCGGATCTGGGGGCCCTCTATGGTATGGTTCATTATGTTTACTTGGTCATGGCCTCCATTGTTGTCAGGACATTCATGCTCCCAGTGTGCTTCACTGCATTGCAAGCACCAAGGATTTTCATCCACCACATTTGTAGGAGCTAAAGTATTTGGAACCTCTTGATCATTCTTTGGTCTGAAAACTTGGTTCCCTTTCTGGAATTGACCTTTGTATGGAACCCTGGGGGCTTGATGTTGGGCCCTTTCTAGGTTGACAATCCTATTCATCATTTGTTCTTGGTTTTTTACCATGCCATCTATAGTCATCTGCAACTTTGCCAAGCTAGCACTAATGTCTTAGGCAGGCTCAGCATTGTGGACTATCTTGGGTTTAGTGTCCATTCTAACTATTGGGGCTGAGAAAGGTTCAAATTTGAATGAAAGGAGGTTGTCCTCGATCCTTGTGGCTATTTCTTGAGCTTCTTGGATTGTTTGGGGGTTTTTATCTCTGAGGAGATACCCTAGTTGACCAGTAAAGGCCTTGGTGTAAATGTAAAGAAGGAAACTATTAGTTGGATGATGACTCACAGGGATCTTCTGCAACAGGGTTTCAAACCTGCTATGGAATTCTCTAATGGTCTCATTCTCTTGTTTCCAAAGGTTATTCAGCCTTGTCAGTAGCATGTTGGGGTCTTCCTTGATACTCCATCATTTAAGAAAAACTTCTTCTAATTTATCCATGATTTTAATACTGCCATCAGGAAGACTATTGTACCAATGTCTCGAGCCATCAAGGAGGGTGGCAGAGAACAGTTTCATAACCAAGTCTTCAGCACCATCACTAATGGGATGAAGCTGGGAAAATGCCCAAAAATTGCTCATATGCTCTTCGGCATTGATTGCATCATTACCGGTGAATTTAGGCAGCCATTTCTCATACTTGGGGGGCATTTGCCTAGGGTAACTTGGTATAGCTGTCATGTCTACCGGTTTGAAAAGATTGGATGACCATTGTCTTTGGTTATTGGCTTGGGTTGGGATGTTGGTCTGAGTTCCCGTGTTAGACATAGTGTTTAAAGGAAGACTACCTCCAAAGAGTGATTTCACTATAGGAGAGTTTCAGGGAGGCTTTCTTCTAAAGGATTGAGGAGGGTTATTGTACCTCCTTGTGGATTGTGGAGTTGCCAGATAATTTTCTTGAAATTACCAAAGAGATAAGGGAATCACCCTTAGTGGAGTCGCCAGGTAAGCTTGTCAAATAAATATTCTTGAGGAAAGGCTTACCGAAAAAGTGTCGTCTTGAGGAAGATTGACTCAGTGTTCCCCGGCAACGGCGCCAAAATGTTATCGCACAATTTGTACTTCGATAGAAGGAAAGGTAAAAGGAAAGCAAACTGGCGTAACTAGAGACTATCCTATCACTGTCAACTCAATAGGATATCTCTTTCTATTTAGGGTGGTAGGCCCAGACGAGATGTCCCTGGTGACCTGGGGGTTTGAGAAGGCAAGGTCAAAATGGATAGATAAAGATCCTCTCTCACAAGTCACCATCGATCAGAAAGTCTGGTTTTATAACCAATGAAATGATAATATGTCAAGGTGTACCTTCCCAAAACAAAGCAACAAGAAAATATATATATTTGCAAGTACACTTGCCGTTAGTACTTCATAAAACCTCGGACTTTGTCAAATAAAGCAATGGTTGATATGAATGTGAAGTAAACAGAAATTTATAGCAACAAATATATATTTATACATAGCAATAGCTTCACAATTATGCCTCAATAAAGCTTCAATAATGACCAAAAATGATAACATAAACTTGGCAAAATGCTAGTATTTGTCAAAAGCAAAGTGGGCAATGTAAAATCAGCTCTAACACTTGCTTTTAGATGCTTTTAATGCTGCAAAATATGGTTGTAGCTTACTTTAGTAACAACAGAAACAAAGTTAGTAGGTTAGGCTATTCTAGTGTTAGAAGTAGTTAGTAGATTGTTTGAAGAATAGGTTTTGAAGGTTGTTTGATCAAAATACTCAAAGGAGGTCTTAGACTAGTGCTTTCTTAGGGAAAATGGAGTCAAATAAGTGGCTGCAAATGTTGAAGGAGCATAATGATAATGGGAGAGTCAAAGACAAGAGGAGTTGATGAATGAAGTGTTGGTAAGCCAAGGTTTCAACCACCAAACCCTAGCGGAAAGAGACAACTAAGGTGTAGGTAACCCTAGGCCTTAGCAAACTTTCCTCCCTCTTTAACTCAAAGAATGAAATAAGTGACGGCCAAGATGAAGCAACAAGTGCTAGGGTGTTGCAATGGCAAGGCCCTAGCAATGGCTTCAAGAAAAATGGCTCCTTGGCACAACCTAGTAGGTGGATAGCAAATTGAAACAAGGACAATAACATGTGCTTGATTTCCTAGGGTTTAGGCTAGCAATTTCATAAGCTTTAGCAAAATGCAAAGGAAAGATACTATAACCATTCAAAAGAAAGAAGAATTGCAGAATTTAACTTACATTCACCAAGCATAATCTAGCACATCACCTAGTTGTAGACTTTCCACCAAGAAAATGCCCAAAAACACCAAAAATAGCGTTCCTTCAACAAGTGCGCACTAAATTTCAGTCAATAAACCCTAGATATGGCGCAAATTTCAAACCTCACACAAGTGTGAGTGAAAGATGATGAAAAAATGAGAGTCTAAACTCTCTATTTATACAATATCATTGACCTTTAATTACATTTTAGGTCAAAAAAGGCCAACATGGCCAGTTTACATCAAAAATACAGTTTTACATTAAATGTCACAATTAAAACCCTAAATTAAGCTGCTAAGGTGATGTCATGCCCTTTTAGGGTGACGTTAGGCCCTTTTTGGGCAACATTGGCCTCTTGGAGCAAAACGTTAGGCCTTTTTGGGCCTCAGGAGCCTGCCACACATGCCACTTGGCACACCACTGCCTCCAAAAACTCCCAAAACGTTAGATGACGTCATGGGTGACTTGGGTGACGTCATAGGCCTTCCAAGGCCTACATCATGATGGAAAGGGAACAACCCCCCTGGGTCTAGACCAGCTAGGCTGCCCCTGGTGATGTTAATGTTTAAGCCATTATTATAGTTCTTTGCATTTCAATAGATAACAATAGCATAACACAAGATCACTGAGAAATACACAATCACAAGAGATACAGCATTTATCCTAGGAAACCCTCTAGGGGAAGAAAACCCAGCAAAACTTCCTTATTATAGATAGCCAAGAGATAACTTAATCTAATACAGAAGATCATCTTCCAAAGATGGACCACTCTCTCTCTCTCTCTTCCCCAACTGCAATTCCAAAACTTTTCTCTCAATGAGCAAGTGAGGTGTGTATCTAAGTGAGGCGCTAGCCTCCTTATTTATACAAATCTGGCACGTGTGAAGTGTCTCTTCACTGGCAGGGCCGACTTCTCAAACTGGGTGGGTATAACCACCTTTATTATCTTCTGGGGCCTCTTAAATATATTATGGGGCCGACTTCTTCTTTTGCCTAGTACAATTACATTATGATCAATCCGCAAAAGGGGATTTGGTCCTTTTACAATAGCCGACATGATCAACCCACAATGGGGATTGATCCAATGAATAATATATCAAATAATAATAAGAATAAACTTTGCAGTTACATTATTTCAACACTCCCCCTTAACAAGAAGGGTATTCTTCAACAACATCAGGCGAGAGAGAGAGGACATCATCATCAACAGCATCAAGTGGGTGAGAGGACAGCATCATCAATATCATCTTGGAACACTAACTGGCGTATCTATAAATCATCGGAAGTTTTCTTCATCGGTAGCATCGTCATTCTCAAAGGAATGCAATCATCATCTGCATCAATATGTATTAGTATAAAATTGATACATCATCATCATCACAGCACGAGGTTGGCTCATCATAATACAGGACTGGCTTTACGTCACAGCTGTCAAGCTGGAAGCTCAGTACTCGTCTTGCTTTACGTCACAGCAATCAAGCTGGAAGCAAGATACTAGACTGGCTTTATGTCACAGCTTCTGGAAGCATAGTACTAGTCTCATCTCAACGTCTTGCTTTACGTCACAGCACTTAAGATGGAAGCAAGATACTAGACTGGCTTTACATCACAGCTGTCAAGCCAGAAGCACAGTACTAGTCTCATCACATCGTCTTGTTTTACGTCACAACCATCAGGTTGGAAGCAAGATACTAGACTGGCTTTACATCACAGTTGTCAAGCCGGAAGCACAGCACTAGTCTCATCACATCGTCTTACTTCACGTCACAACCATCAGGTTGGAAGCAAGATACTAGACTAGCTTTACATCACAATTGTCAAGCCGGAAGCACAGTACTAGTCTCATCACATCGTCTTGCTTTACGTCACAACCATCAGGTTGGAAGCAAGATACTAGATTGGCTTTACGTCACAGCTGTCAAGCCGGAAGCACAATACTAGTCTCATCACATTGTCTTGCTTTACGTCACAGCAATAAAGTTGGAAGCAAGATACTCGTCCTGCTTTACGTCACAGCAATCAAGCTGGAAGCAGGATACTAGACTGGCTTTACGTCACAGCTGTCAAGACAGAAGCATGGTTCTAGTCTCATCACATCATCTTGCTTTACGTCACAGCAATAAAGCTGGAAGCAAGAGATGTCTTATCACAACAACTACTCCCCCTTTCGAGGAAGGTCCTTTCGGACTATACCAAGCTTATCTTAAAAGTGCTCAAACTTTACACGAGATAGAGGCTTGGTCAACACATCAGCAACCTATTCATTCGTGCTAATGTAATGGAGCTTTAAGGCTCCTCTCTGCACCATGTCACAGATGTAATGATATTGGATCTCTATGTGCTTCGACCTGTCATGGAATACAGGATTCTCTGTCATCTTTATGCAGCTCTGGTTGTCACATAGGATCGTGGTTGCTTCCATCTCTAGGTCAAATAGACCGGTCAACAACTTTCGAAGCCATATAGCTTCGCAACTGGCAGAACATGCAGCAATGTATTCTGCTTCCGCTGTGCTGAGAGCAATGTTGGATTGCTTCCTACTCTGCCACGAGATCATGGTTGATCCCAAACTGAAACAGCATCCTGAAGTGCTTTTCTTATCAGAAACACTTCCTGCCCAATCTGCATCAGTATATCCACTCAATGTGAAATCATGATCTCCGTCACAGCTGAGACCACAATCTATTGTACCCTTAAGGTACCTCATCACATGTTTTGCAGCCACTAGGTGAACATGTCTGGGTTCTACCAGAAACTGACTCAAGGTGTTCACGGAAAAACAAATGTCTGGTCTGGTGTTTATCAGGTACATCAGCGATCCAATAATCTGTCTGGACAGAGTGGCATCAATTAATTCTGACGAAGTGTCGACCAGCAGCTTCAACTTCGCTTCCATGGGTGTATTCATGGACTTGCATTCCAACATGTCGAATCTCTTCAGGATTTCGACTGCATACTTCCCTTGATTAAGGAAGATCCTCTCTGGACTCTGCCATACCTCAAGACCTAAGAAATAATGCATTAGGCCAAGGTCTTTCATTTCAAATTCTGAGGCAAGTCTCCTCTTACATTCAGTGATGAGCTTTTCTTCTCCAGTTAAGAAAGAGTCATCCACATATAGCAGTAATATTACTGGCTCATCGTTCATAACCTTGAAGTAGAGGTTAGAATCTGCTTTACTCTTGGTAAAACCCAAGCTCGTAAGAAAGTTGTCTATCCGGCCATACCAAGCTCTAAGAGCTTGCTTCAATCCGTATAAGGCTTTCTTCAATCTACAGACATGAGACTTCCTGTCTTCAACTTCAAATCCTTGAGGTTGCTCTATATACACTTCCTCTTTGATGACACCATTTAAGAAAGTTGTCTTTACGTCCATCTGGTACAGCTTCCACTTCATCTTAGCTACAAGGGCTATGATGGTTCTGATCGAAGTGTATCAGGCTACAGGAGCGAATGTCTCTTCATAGTCAATGCCTTATTTTTTAGAAAAGCCACGAGCTACAAATCTTGCTTTATATTTCTCAATACTTCCGTCAGCAGCATGTTTTATTTTGAAGAGGCATTTGGAGGATACCACATCTTTACTCTCTGGTCTGGGAACTATTTCCCATACTTCGTTCTTTATTATGGATTGGTATTCCTCTGTCATGGCATCTGCCCATTCTTTTCTCTGAATGGCTTCTTCAAAGCACGTAGGCTCCTCCTCTAGAAGATCACACATCAAAGCCGTATAACTGGAGAATGGCTTTGGTCTTTTCACCTGTCTCGTAGTTTCTTCAGGAACACCATACTTCTCTCCATCTTGAATAAGCTCTCTAGCCCAAGTTGGCTTCCTTTTATGGAGGATCGTCATCTGAGGAGGTTCTTGAACTTCTGATATATCATGGTCTTCTCAAATTTCCTCATCAGGGGAAGTTACGACTTCCCTCACCGGTTCTGCGGCTCTGGGAACCTCCCTCACTTCAGTTCTGGGGATTACGGGTTCGTCTTCATATACTTCTTCAAGCTGGCATCTTCTTGATTTCTTGAGCGCTGCATCTTCATCAAAGGTCATATCCCTGTTGATCTCAATGTGATGGTGACCTAGTATATAGATTTTGAAGGCCTTGGAGACCTCACAATATCCCACAAATATTCCCTTCTTTCCTGAAGGTTCCAGCTTGTTTCTCTTCTCTTACAGTATATGAATAAATACTGGGCAGCCAAATATTTTGAGATGGCTTACCTCTGGCTTCTTTCCTGTGAACATCTCTTCCGAGGTCTTGAGCCCAAGTGCACTATGGGACAATCGGTTCTGCACATATACAGATGCCATTGCTACTTCTGCCCATAAGCACATAGGAAGATCTTGATCATGGATCATGGTCTTCACAGCTTCCATTATCGTTCTGTTCTTTCGTTCAGCTACACCGTTTTGTTGGGGATTATAGGGAGTAGTGATTTCCCTCCTGATCCCAACATCTTTGCAGAAGTTTACAAACTCTTTTGAGGTATATTTTGCTCCATTATCTGACCTGAGTATCTTGATCTTTCTTTCAGAAAGATTCTCTATCAAGGCTTTGAATTCCTTGAACTTGCTGAACACTTATCTTTAGATTTCAAAAAATATACCCAGGTCTTACGAGAATAATCATCAATAAATGATACATAATATACATACCCACATGGAGGACGATAGCATTGGGCCACATACATCTGAATGAATGAGCTCTAGGACTCCTTCTACTTTGTTGTCTCTCTTCGGAAAAGGGTTCTTGATGTTCTTCCCTTGTGGACATCCATTGCATACACCTTCATGGTCAACCTTGAGTTCTAGTAAACCTTTGACTGCTTTGCTTATGTATGGTAGCGCCTTGTAGTTGATGTGAGCTAATCTTCTATGCCAAAGTTCACATGAGTTTTCAATGGCGTGGGTCATGGCAGCCTCTGAGTGGCCCTTTAGTTTATACAAGCCATTTTCTTCACTTCCAATGATGATTGCTTCATTTAAGGTTTTTCCTTTAGCCCACATAAGAACTTCTCCATCTATAAAAGCAACTCTGAAGCCTTTCTTTTCTAAAGCTGAAATGGAGATTAGGTTCTTAGTCAAACCTGGTACATATAGCACGTCCTTTATTTTTAGTGAATTCCCTTAATTCAGTTTGTGGTTTGATTCTCCCACTTGCTTGATGGGATATTGGTAATCATCTCCAAGTGTCACTTTCTGAGAAACTTCTTTTCCGAGATACAAGAGAGAATGTCTCTTTGTCCCGTCATGTGCTTGGATGCATCACTATCAATGAGCCAAGTGTCCTCTCCAGGTGTTACAGATCCTGAGAGGGCCGAGATTAAGACATGGTCTTTGATCTGCTCTCTTATCATCTTTGCGGGTGGCTCTTCATCTTCGACTACATGGGCATGGTGCCTCTTATGTTTTCTCTTGTATTCTTCTCGTCTGGCTAGACAGAATTTCGCAATGTGTCCCATCTTGTCACAATGATAGCATTGTACAGATGAGTAATCTCTTTCCCTTCGCTGTCCTTTCTTCTGAAATCTCCTTGGATGAGACTCTTTATTATTGAATTTGTTTGACGGTTGAGGCTCTTTATGAGTCTCCTTTTGGAAGTAGGGTTTCTTCCTTCCTCTTTTGGTGTGAGTAGCTAGGGCTTGATCATCATCTCTTGCTAGTAGCGCTTCACGGTTAGCTACTCTTGTTTCTTCCTGGATGCACTCTTCCCATAGACTATCAAACTTCAGTTTCTCCATCCTGGCACATATCGTTTGGATGAATGCATCCCAAGGTCTTGTGAGACCATTTAGGGCCGTCATTATGAGTTCGTCTTCGTCTATGGTATCTCCAATCGCTTCTAACTATTCTTTGAATTCTGAGATTCTAGAGAAATATTCCTGAATTGTTTCTCCTTTCTGCATCGTTGTATTCTTCAGTTGAGTTCTTAGATTCATCTTCCAGTTTATGTTCTTTCCTTCATACAGTCTGGTCAAGGCATCAAACATTTCTTTCGGAGTTTTCTTAGATGACACATAAGGGATCAGGTGGTCTTTGATTGAATCTGCAATGATTCTTTTGGCCCTGATTGTGTCCTTTTGATGCTTGGCTTTTTCTGCAGCATCGTCAGGTTCAGGAATTTCTCCTTTGACGAATTTTGCTAGGTCATTCTATTCAAGAACGAGTCCAATCCTATACTTCCAGGCACGGAAGTTTTCCACACCTTCTAGCTTGTCAACAAGCTTAGTGCTTGCAGAGATCTTTTACCTGGAGCTAGGAAAATGACGACCGAAAAATGTAAATGCTCAAAATCAAATTCTGAACTTACCAGGAGGTGCGCTTGGCTGAGGCAAGTAGCCTGGTGTGTTTGGATCTGAGAAAATCTAACTTTTGCTCCTCCAAACTTGTTCTGCGGATTTCTGGACTGGTGCTTCTGATTTTCTGGTACCTCTGGTACTCTGGTACTTCTGGTACACTGGTTTTCTGGTACTTCTGGTACTTTGTGAAACTAGGGTTTCACTTTCCGGGAGATCTAGCCACTGAAAAGGTGCGCTGAGAGTGCCAAAGTAATCCTTGGGGGAGCGCGCACTTTTCTAGGTAGTTTTAGGGCTGAAAAGTTTTACCATCAAAAAGCCCTAACTTGCATGTACGGCAACAGTGATGTTTTTCACTCTTGTGAAAGATGCTTCCTTCAACTTGGCTCTGATACCATGTTAATGTTTAAGCCATTATTATAGTTCTTTGCATTTCAATAGATAACAATAGCATAACACAAGATCACTGAGAAATACACAATCACAAGAGACACATCATTTATCCTAGGAAACCCTCTAGGGGAAGAAAACTCAACAAAACTTCCTTATTATATATAGCCAAGAGATAACTTAATCCAATACAGAAGATCCTCTCCCAAAGATGCACCACTCTCTCTCTCTCTTCCCCAACTGCAATTCCGAAACTTGTCTCTCAATGAGCAAGTGAGGTGTGTATCTAAGTGAGGCACTAGCCTCCTTATTTATACAAATCTGGCACGTGTGAAGTGTCTCTTCACTGGCAGGGCCGACTTCTCAAACTGGGTGGTTATAACCACCTTTATTATATTCTGGGGCCTCTTAAATATGTTCCGGGGCCGACTTCTTCTTTTGCCTATTACAATTACATTATGGCCAATCCACAAAAGGGGTTTTGGTTCTTTTACAA
>SNQJ01S0052014.1:84087-96181 GCA_010110895.2 Picea sitchensis | reverse complement strand
TAAGAGTGCTTACATGCCCAGTTGGGCTCTGCTAGGCATGACAGCTGTGAAAGGAAAGGGTTAGGGAAAACAAAACAAACAATAAACAAGAATCAAACTAAAACTAATTAAAACTATGAGCATATAAAACAAATGAAAAATAAGTACAAATGGACCAATATCACCAATGTATAAGCTGATCTATTGATGAAATCTAAAGGCACAATGAAGAAAGGGGACTTGGGTCCCTTCTTTCTCCTTTATGGCGCAGTCCCAATGGTCCAACAATGGTCTTTTTGTCAATAACTGTGTTTCTAGCCGTTCCAGAGTGTTATTCTAATGGTCGGGGTGCCTCCAATGGTCATATATATTTGTTTTGGAGAAGTCCCATTTTGCGTGGTTTTTCTATTCCAGCGAGGTTCAACTTCTACAGATATGCCTCCTGCGAAGTCTTTTCTAGAACTTCCCATAGTTTTTCTAACTTGGCTTTCATCTTACTAAGCTTCCTTGCCTTATTTCCTGTGATTTGAGTCTCTGGATTCCTCTTTCCATTCTTTTTCTTATCTTCTCCTAGTAAAGTAGCTTTGCACTATTGATGTACTCTTACAGATTCTGCAATCAATGTTCCTTATTTTGTTATTTCTAGGGTGGTTATACTTCTTTCTTGCATGGGAAGGTTATTTAAGTATTCCTGTTCTCTTTCAACTTCGACATCTAATTCTCTGGCCCTCTGTTGCTTCGACCGATCCTCTTGTTATTCTATTAGTCGCGCTATTTTTTTGGCTATGAAGTCCCTTAATTCTTGTTTCTTCTATTCTTTAGCTTCCTCCTCTTCTTTCCTTATGATCTAATCTTTCTCAATCCAAGTCTTTCCTAATAAAAGTGGGAATGGGGTGTTGTGCTCAACAAATCTGATAACTTCGAAGTCTTCTTTTGTCAATGTTTCATGAGCAATCATAGGTAAGTTAGTAACTCTTCCACATAGGGTTATCATCTTTCCTTTAAACAAGCCTACCCTTCCCAATGAAGGTATCATAGCAAGATTTCCCAATATCTCCCAAGTTCTTTTTGGCATAATATTCACGTGTGTTTCTTCATCCAATACACAGTTTATGTCGAAGTTTTCTATCCTTGTAACTATGTGTTGTTTTTCTTTCAAGATCTCTGGTAAATTGATGTCTCTGTGATCATTCATTACTTCTTTTAACATAGTTTGGTCTTTCTCTGATTATTTCTCTCTCTAGTTTTCTAACATATCCTTGGTCTATTCACCTTATTTATAGTTTTCTTGTCTCATGTTCATCTATTTGACTTTAGCAATCATTCTTGGACAATCCTCAACCTCGTGACCAATAAATTTACAACAAAGACAAATAGGACCTATACTAGGACATTCCTTAGCAAGATGTCCCGACCTTCTGCAATTATAACACAGTGTCAATCCTCTCTTTCTTTCAAAAGATCCCCAACCTCTCCTGTACTGCGCACTGGGATCACAATGTTGGACCTGCAATCTACAAAAATTCTTTCTAGGTTCCTGCATCCACTTATTAGTCCAAAAATTCTTTCTATGCATAAGAATAACAATTTTTTCTCTATTTCTATCAAATTTATTCATATCAACTCTTTCTTCTAACCATGTCCTAGTTTAGGACAAAATCTATCAAGCATGCCTAGATTCATATTTTCGAAGAAAAAAAAATTCCACTTATCTTACCTTTACCAGAGCACAAAGCTTTAAGATAATACCTATTTTCTTTAGATCCAGTTTCTTTCTTAGTACAGAGCTTCGCAAGTCAAGTAGAATATTATGCACTACAGTAGTAGATCTACGCAGAGATATTTATTTTTTCTTCAATTCCCAACAATCATAGCTTCAGGTCCCAGGAATAGAACGATTTGTTGGCATAGGGGTAGACCCAGGGTTCAATGTTTCAACAATGCACCAACAAAACCCTAACTACCGACCCTTTCGTCAACACCTGCGAAGAAGATGAAGTCTCACCCGAGGTAGAGGAAGGGGGGGTTGTAGGACTCAAGTGTCTACAACCAGGTTGGGACATAGATATGTGATTACAACACTTAACAGACCACTTAGCCAACAATATGCATTAGTTCTTGAATCTCATTCATATCACATATAAAACCCTTATTACAGATCAACACAGTAACAATCGAGATCAAGTCCTTAAAACCTATTATCTCTTAGCTACTTATTTATACATCTACAAAAAGGCTTAATCATGGGTAAACCCATGGGCCGACATCCCTTAACCCATTACATAAACCCTAAAACCCTTTTCTGGGTTTGAAAGCCCACAAAATGAGTGAGAACCCACGATCTCTACTCCACTTGGGCACTCCATCTTCGACCAACATGTCAAAGTCCCAAAAATTATCAAACATGACCAATGTTTCCTCAAAACTTGGTCAAGGGACAACAAATATGATGCCTTGGGAAATGAAATTGGTGATGTTCTAATGCAATAAGGAACACCCCTTGCTTTTGAAATTCAGACACTCAAAGGAAAGGACTTACATAAACCCATTTATCATAAGGAAATGATGGCAATACTGCATGCATTGAAGAAATGGTGCCCTTACCTAATAGGTAGGCACTTTAAAGTCAAAACAGATCATGATAGTCTTAAATACTTATTGGAACAAAGACTATCTTCAGAAGAACAACACAAATGGGTGACCAAGATATTGGGTTATGATTTTGAAATCATCTATAAAAAATGGAAGAAAAATGTTGTGGAAAATGCACTCTCAAGAAAGGATGAATATGTTGAGGCCTTTCTCTGTGCTATCTCAATCATCCAACTCGATTGGATAATAAAAGAAAGGGATGAATGGAAGAATGAAAAAAACATGTGGACTCTCATTCAAAGGTTGCAGCAGGATTCCAGTGCATCAGATACATTTACATGGAAACATCATTCACTATGGTACAAACATCACTTATATTTATGTAATAACTCTCAAATCAAACAAAAGGTACTACTGGAATTTCACACCTCTCTGATAGGAGGGCACTCAGGATTTTTGAAAACCTACCATAGGGTCAAGAAGGAATTTTTTTGGGATGGCCTTAGAACTGATGGTCAAAGGTTTGTGGCAGAATGTTTGGTTTTCCAACAAATAAGGTGGAAACAATTAAGACCCCAAATATTTTACAACCATTAATCATCCCAAGTCAGTGTTGGGTGTTTGTTTCCATAGATTTCATCACAAGGTTACCAAAGTCTAAAGGAAAGAGTGTCATCATCGTGATTGTTGATATACTGACCAAGTATGCACACTTTTCTGCACTCTCTCATCCCTTCAAAGCCAGTACAATTGCCACCGCATTCATGGAGACAATTCAAAATCTACATGGAAGCCCAAAGATTATTGTAAGTGACAGAGATCCCATATTCACTAGATATTTTTGGACATAATTATTTTTTTGTTTGGGTACTCAATTGGATCATAGCTCATCCTATCATCTTCAATCTGATGGACAAAATGAGATAGTGAACAAATGTATGGAAGGCTACCTTCATTGCTTTGTCTCTGATAATAAATCACAATGGTTCAAATGGTTACCCTTGGCATAATGGTGGTATTACACTTCCTTTAATACTGCCACAAAAATGGAACCATTTATGGAACTCTATGTATACCACCCTCCTTCCATCACTTCTTCTCTAAAACAAAAATCTAAGGTTCAAGAAGTGGAATATCATATCGAGCATCAACGACAAGTTCTCTAAATCTTAAAGGACAACCTAACCATGGAAAAAATCACATGAAACAAAAATCATATCAACATCATAGTGAAAGAAGTTTTGAAGTAGGGTATTGGGTGTTTTTAAGACTACAAACATACAAATAGATGTCCCTCAAGAAATCCAGGAAGGATAATAAATTATCACCAAAGCACTATGGCCCTTATAAGGTGTTGCAAAATATTGATACTATGGAATACAAATTGGAGTTACCTACATCTTCACAAGTACACCTCATTTTCCATGTTTCATTCTTAAATAAGGTTATAGGTGACAAGATCCCAGTTCAAAATATATTTCCAGAACTTGACGAGGAAGGAAAAATAATATTGGAGCCTAAAGCTATCACTGACACAGGAATTCTCCAGCTGAGGAATAGATCCATTTTAGATTATTCTTTATACAAAAGCGTCCAAAATTACTCAAGCGTTGCAAACAACACTTGTCTTAAGGGGATGGGCATGGTAATCCCTAAATAATGGCACATTACCCCTCAATTAGGGAATATTTGTTGATTAATTGGGTTGGTTTTCATTGATGTCAACCCTTGAAGAAAGTTTGGTAGAGAATTTTGATAGCACAATGGTTTGGGTAATGGACCCAAGTTTGTTTCATGGATAATGGCATGAGTTTTAATATATTTGTATGTAAGAATATTCTATATGTATATTACATGTCATGTCATTTCCGGTGGTATGTGGAACGTCACATAACTCCTCACGGTTAGAGATTTATGGCCATGTGAAGTTGGAGAACCCTCATGAGTCATCTAGAAGACCCAAAAGTTCAAAGTAGTCAAAGTGGTTGCAAAGGAGAAATAATTTAAATAATAAATTGAAGTGATGAGTGTACTATAAGTCAAAGTGGATATAAAATAATTTGTTTAAATAATAAAGTTAATGGATAAATTACTAAGTGGACAAGTGGTTAGAAGTGGGTTAGCCCTAAAATAAGGAAAGTGGGTTAAGATGGTTAGAAGGTAACTAAAATAATAAAGTGAAGTGATGATTGTAATATAAGTCAAAGTGGATACAAAATAAATTATTTAAATAATAAATTTAATGGAGAAATTAATAAGTGGACAAGTGGTTAGAAGTGGGTTAGCCCTAAAATAAGGAAAGTGGGTTAAGATGGTTAGAAGGTAACCCCTTGAGGAAGCTACATGAAAGTATAAATAAGAGGCAATGGTCTCTCATTTTTAATAACACTTGAGAATATTGAATATATACAAGTGAATAAGGTAACCAAAGGATATATAAGCCGAATTTTAGAGGGAAGGTGAAGTAAATAAGGCCGAAATTCAAGGGATGATAAATTATTTTGATGATGCTTTCTAAGGTATGTTATTTACATGTCATATCACCATTTTCACAATAAATTTTGTTTCTAGAATGATTGAGACCATGAAATTGGGATGTCATTGAGGAAACATATCCAAGTAGTCATGATACAAATTTCAGCTTGTAGTTCGTTGTATTTTTGGAGTTACACGTTGTGGAAAATAAGGTTTGTGGCTAGTCCCGAAACTAGTCTAAAACAGGTGTTTTGGGTAAAAAAATCATAAGTTCTTCATAACAAATCCAAATTCAGTAATACCAAATTTATTGGTTAGAGTACAGTCTTTAGTATTTCTTTGTACAATGTTCGGATCCATACAACAAATATTTTGTGTGGGGCACGCTCTACAATTTCACTCCCTAGAATAAGCCAAAATTCAATAAGGCACGCCATTTTTTCTATAACTCCTTTTCTGAGAGGATCCAAGTAGTGAAACCTGGAGGAATTGCATAAAATACACTAAAGAAAATTGTGTACTATTTTCAGATCTTTATTCATTACATGTACATAGTTATGATTATTGCAAGTTATGGTTGTTGACTAATCCAAAATTAGTCATGTGAGACTAAAGTAAAGTTTGATGAAAATGTTAGTCTCTTGTTGTTAAAGTTAAGGAAGGCTTGTAGGTATGTGATCATATACACCAGGTCTATTACAGAGTTACAAATTAGATTTGGATGATGAAATTGATGAGGGATTTTGGTTGAGGTACATGTTGGGTACATGGTTGAGACAAGTAGTTGATGATGATAGTAGATCTTGACGAGTCATAATTTATGTGTATTTGATGCATGATTGGTACATATTTGGTGCATGGTTGATGCACTCATTGTTGGTATAGGTTGAGGTACAGGTTGGTGCATGTTTGATGCACTTGTTTATGGTACATGTTGATTACAGATTGTTTGGTACATGTTGTTACAGGTTGGTCGGTTGCAGGCCAATGGTACAGGTTGTTACAGTGGTATATCTCACAGTGATAGTGTGATAGTGGTTCCATCATTCTAATTCTACATCAGGGTGGTTGGACGAGGCAAGGACAGGTGGTTGTAGCCACCTTTCAGTTGTAGCTGAAGAACATAAGGGGTTGTATCGTCCTTTTAGTTGTAGCTAGAGCATTGGGGAGTTAGAGCTTCCTAAGGTTGTAGCCTGAGAAACTAGGGGCTTGGAGCCTCCTTCCAGTTGCAGCTGGAAAATAAAGGAAGTTGGTGCTTCCAATGAATGTAATTCTTAAATATATATAAGAAAAATCATTATGTGGTTTTATCCCGCTTTGGGCTTCCATGTAAAAATACTAGTGTATTGTGTATGATTTCTCATTTGTTCGTTGTTTATCTACTCTAAAAATATTGGTTGATAATGCTACATTGATATAACACTTGGACTTTATGGATCATATTGCTCTGTTATTGATTCACCCCCTGTTATAACCCTAAATTGCACCACACATGCTTACCTGGCATCAGGCCAACTCATATCCCTTCCTTGCCAAAAATATGTTGAACAAACTCTTGAAAATCCTCTTGGGTCAAGGCCCATGTGCCCTAACCCACTACTGCATGGGTGTACATGCTGGCAGGCCTACTACAGTCCGCATGTAGCTAACAAAACACAAAAATAGGAAAGTTTCTGACGGGACAAAAAGCTAGGGTTTTGGATGAACTCTCAGTCATGCATGGCCGGGAGTTTCAATTCCAGCCATGCATGGCCGGGAGTTCGTCCAAAACCCTAGCTTTTTGTCCCGTCAGCAACTTTCCTATTTTTTTTTTTTTGTTACGTACACACGGGCTGTAGTAGGCCTGCTAGCGTGTACACGCGTGCAATAGTGGGTTAGGGTGTGTGGGCCTTGACCCAAGAGGATTTTCAAGAGTTTGTTCAACATAGTTTTGGCAAGGAAGGGATATGAATTGGACTGATGCCAGGTAAGAATGTGTGGTTCAATTTAGGGTTATAACACCCCCCCTCTTAGTAATCCAACAATTGGTATCAAAGAAGGTTCCTTCAGAAATCAGTTCAACCACTGAAAGGTAGATCATGGAGAGAAACAACATGTATTAAAATGGAATACCACAGTTTGATGGAAAAAAGTATGCATTTTGGATTAGAAGGATGAAAACATATATACATGCATAGGGATTTGAAATTTGGCAATCAGTTGTAGATGGATAAAAAGAACTAGCAGTTTCGTTGACAAATGAAAGAGCAATAAAACTCGGGCAAAATAATTCCAAAGACACAAATGCACTTTTGAATGGTCTTTGTGAATCAGTATACACCAAATTTATACATTTTAAATCTACTAAATATATTTGGGACAAGCCTTAAGATATTTATAAAGCAGATTCAAAAGTCAAAGCAGCAAAGCTTCAAACTTACAGAGGTCAGTTCGAACAACTAAATATGAAGTAAGATGAGAATATTGCATCTTACTTCTTACGAGTCGATGAAACTGTAAATGCAATCATAGTATTGGGAGAAGAAATTAAAGAATTTGTAATTTTTCAAAAGGTACTAAGATCTCTTCCTAAAATATTTGATCCTAAGATATCAACACTAGAATAAAGAGTGGATCTAGACTCAATAAGCATGGATGAACTACATGGAATCTTCACAGCATATGAAATGATAAATTAATAGGAAAATACATATATAAAAGAAGCATCTTGCAAAGCATCCAAAATTCCAAAGAAAAAGGGAAAGAAAAAATAAAAAGAACATAGTAGCAGTAGTGACATCTCGGAAGATGATGAAGAAATGGCCAACTTTGTCAGAAGATTGAACAAGGGAACCAATAATAGATATAAAGGTAAGATTCCATTGACTTTTTTTAATTGTGATGGTATTGGTTATTTTTCTAACAAAATTCCTCATAAGAAAAATAAGAGGAATGATGAAGATTACTCAAATAGCGAACAAACATATAAAGGCAAAAGAACCACAAAGAAAGATTTCAAGAAAAGCTTATGCACCAAAGAAGACATCTCCTCATCAGATGAAGATGAAGTCAGTGACAGTGAGACATAAAGAGCTCTATTTGTGGAAATAGAAGAATATGATAAAGAAGACATTGAAGAAGAATATGAAGAGGCATAAGTTGACTATCGAGAAGAATTGTTGTGTGCCATAGAAGTTATAAGATGAGAAAAGAATAAAAACAAGAAGCTACAAAAAGAACTAGACAAGAAACAAGACACTTGGGAACTAGAACAAATGATCACAAATTTTAAGGTTCAAATAGAAGAAGATAAAAGAATTGAATAAGCACTCAAATAGAAACTAGAAGAAAGAGATAGGATCATTGGAAATTTGGAACAAAGATTGTCACATTAAGAACGGATATTCAAAATAAAAATATGCATAAAAACTCAAAAGTATTGGATGACATTATCAGTAGTAAAAATCCTCATCATGACAAGTCTAGACATGGATACAGTTAGATAGAAAAGGGATCAAGCTCCAAAACAACAAAACAAGAAACATATCAAAATATCTATGCATAAAAAATCAAATGGGATAGGAAGACCTACAAGGAATATTATAGGGACGCTCCTCCACCGAGAAGATTTGGATTTCAGAATCAACGATCGACAAAAACATATAGGTGTAAGGAAGAAGAAGGATTCATAAGAGTAATGCCTTTCAGAAGATCTTCAACTCCCATGTATCAAACTATATTTTTTAGTTTATGTTATGCATGAAATAATTTTGGACATAAAGATGTGAATTTCAGATCTAGCAGCAAGAACATAAACAACTTTGAAAGTCATACACAAAAGGGTTATCCAAGAATGCCTAGTGAAACACAGAGAAGAAGTTACAACATGTTTGAATAATTAAGCACTGGAGTGGAATGCTACAAGTGTAACAAATTTGGACACATGGACAAATATTGCAGAATGACAGTCCCTCCTAGAGAACCACAACAAAACAACAATAGTCACAAACAAGAACCTCAGAAGAGGACATGGATAAGAAATCATAATCAGTATATCAATGAAGAATGCACACTCTCTCTACAAGCTAAGAATAAGAAACGTGGTTGGTATGTTGACAGTGGTTGTTCAAAACACATGACAGGTGATAAAGAAAGGTTTCTTACATTAATAAAGGAAAGATATGGACTAGTCTCCTTCGGAAATGATGATTCGGCTAAAATCATTGGAAAAGGCACAATCAGAATTGGAAACAAGAATACCAAGGAAACAAATGTTCTACTAGTAGAAGATATGAAACACAATATTCTAAGTGTAATTAAAATGTGAGACCAAGGTAATAAAATTACTTTCAATTCACAAAAGTGAGAGATAAGAAAAGAAGGTTTAGGAAAATTGATTGAAACAACTGGAAGAACTTCAAGCAACATAAATGTACTAAGTGAAATTGGAAATGAAAAGTGTTTTCTAGGAAAGGAAGATGAAATTTGGATATGGCACAGAAGAATGGGTCACATACACTTTGAAAACCTTGTAAAAGTCAACATAAAAGAATACATTAGAGAAATTCCCCAGATCACGAAACCAACCAACACTTTATGCAAACATTGTCAATAAGGAAAGCAAAGAAAGACCAGGTTCAAATCAAAGGAATACTCAATAACAAGACCACTGGAAATTGTGCATACTAATCTAGTTGTAACAACTACAACAAAGGGTTTAAAAGGTGAGAAATACTTTATGTTATTAGTTGATGATTATACAAGAATGACTGCAATTTTCTTTCTCGGGAATAAGTCATAAGATTTTGAAAACTTCAAGGTCTACAAGGAAAATGTTGAAAATGAAATGGATTCAAAAATCAAATGTTTGATATCTGATAATGGAGGGGATTTCACTTCAAAGGAATTTATGGACTACTGTAGCAGACACAGAATAAAAAGGAAATTATTCATTTCTAGGACACCTCAACAGAATGGAGTTGTTGAAAAAAACAACATGATAGTACAGGAAATGGCTTGAACAATGCTAATGGATTCCAAATTGACAGATATTTTTTGGACACATGCATTGCATACAAAATCTCAAATTCAAAACAGAGTAATTCTAAAAAACAACACTGAAAAAATGCCCTGCGATCTATGGAAAGGAAGACCAACAAATGTGAAGCACTTCAGAGTATTTGGAAGCAAATTCTACATCAAAAGAGAAGATGGAAAAATGGGAAAGTTTGACTCTCGTGTGGACAAATGAGTACTTTTTGGTTACTCAAGTACAAGAAAAGAATACAAGTGTTACAATATGAGGTTGAACAAAGTTGTGGAAAGAATAAATGTAACAATTTATGAAATAGGTGAACGAGAATTAAAGGAAGAAGAAAACGAATCAATGTAACAAATTTACGAAGAAGAAGAAGAAGAAGAAGAAGAAGAAGATGAAGAAGAAGTAGAAGGGGAAGATGAAGAGGATCAGATAGAATTAGAAGAGAAAGTTCAACAAGTGTCTCAAAAGACACCTAGCAAACAAGTACAGAAGAATCATCCTTCAAATTAGATTATCGGAAACAAAGATGCATGAGTTGAGACTAGAAGAAGAATCTGTTCGCCAGAACAAATGAACCTAGCACTCTCATTTATGATTGAACCAAACAATTTTGAAGAGGCCAACAAGGATTTCAGAAATAAGGCCATGGATGAAGAATTGGATCAAATAGATAAGAATGACACTTGGGAATTGGTTCCAAGACCAAAGAATAAGAATGTGATTGGCACAAAGTGGGTATTCAAAAATAATTGAATGAAGACGGACAAGTTACAAGGAACAAAGCCATATTGGTATGTAGAGGATATGCACAGGTTGAAGGAATTGACTTTGAAGAGATATTTTCCCTATTTTTTAGAATGGAAGCAATCTAATTGTTTTTAGCTTATGCATGCTCCAAGAATATTAAAGTGTATCAAATGGACGTGAAATCAACTTTTCTGAATGTGGAACTTGAAGAAGAAGTCTACATCGAACACCTAGAAGGATTTTGATTGTCATAGAACACATATTATGTGTGTAAATTGAAGAAGGCCTTATATGGTCTAAAACAGGCTCCTAGAGCATGGTACTCTAGAATGGATAAATATCTACAGTAGGTAGGGTTCAAAAAAGGAAGTGAAGACACCAACCTCTACATCAAGGTAACTCAAGATAGTATTTTATTAATTGAATTTTATGTTGATGATATTCTTTTTGGAAGTATTGATGACAGGTTAAGCCAAAAATTTGCAAAGGATATGCAGAATGAATTTGAAATTTCATTACTTGCAGAACGATCCATCTTTATGGGTCTTCATATATGTCATAGCAACCAAGGAATTTTTATTTCTCAAACTAAGTATATCATAGAAATGTTAAAGAGGTTAGAAATGGAATATTTCAAACCAGTTATCACTCCTATGTAAATCATTTGCAAGTTGAGAAAATATGATGATTCAAATTCTAAAGACCAAAGGCAATACATGTCAATGATTGGTATCTTAATATATGTGAAAAAATCTAGACCATATGTAATGTAGACAGTTGGACAAGTGGCACAATTTCAAGAAGCACCAAAGGAATCACATGTATTAGCAATGAAGAGGATTTTCAGATATCTCAAAGGAACAAAAGAGTTTTGATTATGGTATCCAAAAGGAAAGGATATATCACTTATTTCCTACACAGATGAAGATTGGGAAGGTTTCATTGATGACCAATGAAGTACTAGTTTATCCATATGGATATCGATGGCCACCCACCTTTTCCAACTGGCTCAAAATAGTTTTCTGACAATTTTGGCAATTTACTATTTTTAGCAGTTTTAACTTCTAGGGCCATTTTGAGGGCCTAAATGAAGGTTTTTTGGGATAGAGATCTTCAATGATAGAAAAAGGAATTATTGATCCCCAAAAATGAATCTCCTCAACTATACCTTTCTAACGGGCTATCACACGCCTAAAACAGAGATCGTATGCAAAAGTTACGACCCCGGGAAGTTGATGTACTAACTTACCCAAACGGGGCCCACATGACTTTTGGCGCTTC
>SNQJ01S0052014.1:71561-82230 GCA_010110895.2 Picea sitchensis | reverse complement strand
TAAATAATAAAGTTACTGGAGAAATTACTAATTGGACAAGTGGTTAGAAGTGGGTTAGCCCTAAAATAAGGAAAGTGGGTTAAGATGGTTAGAAGGTAACCCCTTGAGGAAGCTACATGAAAGTATAAATAAGAGGCAAGGGTATCTCATTTTTAATCACACTTGAGCGTATTGAATATCTGCAAGTGACTGAGGTAACCAAAGCATATCTAAGCCAAATTTCAAAGGGAAGGTGAAGTAAAGAAGGCCAAAATTCAAGGGAGGATAAATGTTTTTGATGATGCTTTCTAAGGTATGTTATTTACAGGTAATCTCACTATTTTCACAATAAACAAATTTCTAGAATGATTCAGACCATGAAATTGGAATGTCGTTGAGGAAACATATCCAAGTATATGTGGTACAAATTTCATCTTGTGGGTCATTTTATTTTTGGAGTTACACACCGTGGAAAATAGGGTTTGTGGCTAGTCCTGAAACTAGTCTAAAACAAGTGTTTCGGGTAAAAACATCATAACTTCTTCATAACAGATCCAAATTCAGTAAGAAAAAATTTATTGGTTAGAGTACAGTCTTTAGTATTCTTTTTACAATTTTCAGATCCATAGTGTTAGCACTCTGTAAATTTGTCTGGATGATAGAAAAACGATAGAGGTAACTGTTTCAACCAACTTTAGAGATGGGCACTAGCCTACTCAAATCAAAGAGGGATCTCTCATGTCACTTGATGTTTCTTTGGAAATCTATGGCTATATTTAGTTTGTTTTGGGGGTTTTTATAAAAAAATTGGCGAGGAAAGGGAGGGACACTCAAGGCTATAGAGTCAAAATTCTGAAAATGGATGAACACATTGACTTGCCAGTAGAACTCTCCAAAGGATAAAGGCTAAATGAGGCGATGAATATGATTTATAAATTGTAGTTTGAAGGGTGTAAGAAGAAAAATAAAACAAGTAACTACATCAGAGCATTACTGAAATGAATTCTGAATTAGTTATGAAGAACTTCACACATTTTAAATTGCTTAAGCCAAAATCATCACAAGATGAATTCTGGGCTTTTAGACTATCCAATTTAAACAGAAGACAGTGTAAATGGAATTAAAGAACACATGAAATACATACAATGAGACAAGAAAAACTCATGTCACTACTATTAGAATATTTTCATAGAGACTTCAAAATCTTTTGCATATGTATTCAATTCAACTTCAGAAAATTATAGTAGAGTTCAGAACAAGGAGGTTCCCTTGCACTTCTGCCAACACTAATACATTTGGAACTTTTGATATTTGTACAATTCGAGTTCCTTCAATTAGAAAATTATTACAATAGTTGAACTAAAATGTTTCATCTTCTAAAACAGATTATAATAATTTAAACTAACAGTCTCGGTATGTGAACTGATTTACAATGATGAATCAAAAATGTTTCATAAACTAATGACTGATTTCTATGACTGGTCAACTTCTGTCTTTTCCATCTGTCCTTCTTTGGTCCTCTTTCGAATCTACCAATTTGATGACACTTGGGGGATATTTGTTGGTTCCTGGGAAACTGCATTTTGTCTTGCCCAACCACACTATATCCTTCCACTGCAAGTCAAAATGGATCTCGCAGTCCATCATTTCCTTGATTAGGATCTTCAAGTCGATGCAAGAGGCATAAGTCATGGTTGGAAGCTCAATCTTCAATTCCTTGAACTGATTCAAGATCTCAAAATATGTGGTCACACATTCTACCAGGGTGGCTCCTTTCAAGTTTTCCTCCAGGCTTTCAAACTTGGAGTGATCCATTTTGTATTGGGCGAGGCTCGATTTGTATTCCTCCTGATCGTAAAATTTCCCTTTGCTATCCCAAAATGGTGGGAGTCCTTTGATGAACAACTCTTCAAATAGATCCTTGAATTCATGTATACTCTGCTCCATATGTATGGATTTGGTTTGGACTGATTTTAGAAGGTTATGCTTGGCAATGACTCTCCTAGCCCAGATGATCAATGTGGTCATGTCTTTGACCCCAATGGTCTGAAGTTATGTAGTGGGGATGGAATTCAATAGGTTTATAGCATTTTGGGCCCACTCCGAGGGTTTCTTCGCTAGGGTCTCATTTACAATAGTGCACCTTCTTCTGGCTGTGATGGCCATGCTATCTTTGTCATTGATGAAGTTCAAGTACACCATGAACTTGTCAGATTTAGAAGCAATAAAATCCCAGATGATGTGTTTGGCTCCCTGCAACAGTTATTTTCCTTTCAACCTTGTCTTCAACTTGTTTACTTTTTCCTGCAAATCTTGATTTTCTTTCTAAAACTGATCCACCCTTTCATCCTTTGTTTTCATTTCTTGTTGCATCTTCTCTACATCTTCCTTTATACCTTCGATATCTCCCACCTTCAGGATGAACTGGGATATAGCCTAGACCAGTCCTTCAATGCTTGGCCCATATTTTGTATTAGAAGGTACAACAAAAACCATGTTTGGTACTTTTGTCTTCCCTTGTGACCAATTCACTTTCTCTTGCGCTAGTTGTAATACCTTTGCCTTGTAATTCAATACTTCTTATAGAAATGCCTCCTTCTATTGTTCTAGAGAAACCAGTTCTATTGTTTGTGGATACTCTATGGCAGACATCTTCAGTTTTTTCTTCAAGCTTTGAATCAACTTGTCTTTTTATTCTCAGGAGGATTTCACTCCCTGATGGTCTTCATATTATATCCTCGTGACCTAAGTTTTCTAAGCTCTGTTGGATTCTTTCTCTTGCCTCAAATGCCATTCCAACTTAAGTGCATAAGTTGACAGCCTTGAATTCTTCAGGCTTAGACCTAAGTAATCTGAATACATCATGTTACTGGTATTCTTGTGGAATTTCACTTTTTCAGGAGCACTGATGTTCTCATATTTCATCTTGATCTCAGAGAATTTATCTTCATCTACAACTTCTATGTTGAAGGTATTATTTTCTATATCTCTCACTGTGAATAGAGAGGACTTATGCCAAGATATCCTTTCTACTTTAGGGATTAACTCCCTCATTTCATTCATAGCCAAGTTCCCTTTCTTAGAATATTGCTTTGCCAAATCTTCTTTAGATTGATAAGTTGCTCCAAGTGCCTTATCAAAGATGTGATTTTTACTGTTGAAAGTTCTTGAGCTTCCTTCACTTTGGAGATTGCTTCCTTTACCAACTTCTACATTGTTGGTGCCTCTTTCCACCATATCCATATTTACTTTTTCTTTAGGCTCCTCATCCTTTGGATCCACTCTTTGTGGGGATTTTGTGATCTTCATCCTTTTAGGGACACCCTGTTGACTATTGATGCCCAAGGCCTCTGAACTTCTTCTCCTGGTGTAGACACTTACTTTGGGAACTTTGAGTATTAGCTTCTGAAGAGTCTTCTGTGTCTGAGTCTACTGTAGGGTTGGCCCCACTTGTTGTGTTTAAGCAGGTTGTAGTATGGCTTCCATATCAGCATAGATTTCTAAATTTGCTAATTTTTCAAAACCTTCAACATATTCATGTTCACAAGGGGCATGTTTGTTCATCAATATTATTTTAGATATGACCTGATGTGGATCATATATTCTCCCTTATAGTTGTGCAAATCCAAACTCCTTGAGTTTGGTCTAGATATGAGATAAGCATGATCTAGTATTTAAAACAAAGGGTCCTATGATGAAAGGGAATTTGAGGTTGGATACCTTATGCAGTTTCAGGAAATGTTTTGTCTCTGAAATGATTCTTTTCCTAATAAAATCCAGGGAAAAACTTTGGGTGTCCTAAAAATAGGCAAAAGATAGGGGGATTCTTGACAACCATATACCCAGATTACTGTAGAATGTATGAAAAACACCCAGTCCCCCAATCTATTTTCTGGATTTGGCTGCAAACAACTTTTCATGTCATACAAGACTCTTGGTAGGCTGGTTTTGAAGATCAAACTGTAAACCCTGAACATGACCTTGTTGATAAAGATGAGCATTGTGATTCTTTTACGTTCAGTTGATATGAATACTTCTTCAGGTAACTCTCTCTTGTTGGTCTCCAGGAAGGTCTTTAGTAGATATGTGTAATATCTAAAATTTCTTAGTGACTAGAAACTCACTATTTTCTTGTGTATATTATCAGTTATGAATATATCAAAGTGGATGCAAACTGACTGACAGGACTCTGACTGGAAAAATGATAACAAGAAACTTAACATGAAATCTATAACATAATTGTCATTATCCAAACCTAAAATATGACTAGGTATGGAGCATACCTATTGGACTTCAATAACCATGATATTCACACTTATTGGCAGGAACAGGCTCTCAAAAAAATGCTCTGGTTTGACAATCGTTTGCAAAAATTGGATTTTGACTTCAGGGGGACAATCCCTTTAAACCGTAATTAGATTTTATTCCTCGAGCGGTTCAGACACTGCAGAGGGGGACTCTGGTATTCCAAGGGCATGCTAAGTTGATGGGCTATCTACTCTACATAGGACATCTGACCCTAGTTTATTTAAGACAACTTTCTCTTCCTGTGAGTATTTCTCTATGCACCAACCTATGAATTTTGGGAAAGGGAATGTGAAATCGAAAAAATAAGGGACTATGGAGGCTTTGAATCCTTCAATAAAGGGTATTCATTTGCCTACATTATCTGACAAATTAGCTATGGACACGAAGATGGGTGAGATAGTTAATTCAGTGTCGAACACATATGAATCTCTGTCAATTAGGGATTCTTCGTTTGATGTGAGATCTTGTTCTTCTACTGGCATAATGACAGGGTCCATGGTGGTGATGAAAAATACCTATGAATGAGGGGAAAATGCATGAGTTTGTTTCACTATTGAGATTTGGTTTGAATGGAGCAGTCGTGCCAACTTCCAGCGTTCTAGTGATTTGAAAAAACATAAAATAATGAGAAGGGTCCACCCCTTTATATACACTTTCCTAATTTCGAGGGTGAGGAAAAGACGTTTGGGGTAGACCTCTTATTTCCACAAAATGCACCCTGTGGTGTCACTTGGTCCTGACCTGAAACCATTGTTTTCTTTTAGGCCTTCTTTCGGGAAATATCCTCTAAGCAAGTTCTCTACCCGAAAGGATCCCTGGTCGTTGATCTGTAGCGCCCGTGATCTGTGACCCGTCGGGTCCCATCAACTTCGCACCTCTTCTAGACTTAGCCTCCTTCCACTAGATATGGCCACTTTCTCTAGTTTATCATGCCTCTACATCAGTTTAGCATCTCGTTAAATTCTAGAAACTGGATTTCTCACAGAAATTGTTATAGTGATAACACATACAACAAATATTCTGTGTGAGGCATGCTCTACAAGTTATCTCTCTAGAATAATCCAAAATTCAATAAGGTATGTAATTTTTTCTATAAATCCTTTTCTAAGAGGATCCAAGTAGTGAAACTTGAAGGAATTACACAAAAGATACTGAAGAAAATTTTGTATTATTTTCATATCTGTATTCATTACAGGTACATAGTTATGATTATTGCAAGTTAGGGTTGTTGACTAATCCAAAATTAGTCATGTGAGACTAAAGTAAAGTTTGATGAAAATGATAGTCTCTTTTTGTTAAAGTTAAGGAATGTTTGTAGGTATGTGATCATATACACCAGGTCTATTACATAGTTACAAATCAAATTTGGATGATGAAATTGATGAGGGATTTTGGTTGAGGTACATGTTGGGTACATGGTTGAGACAAGTAGTTGATGATGTTGGTACATCTTGATGAGTCATATTTTATGTGTATTTGATGCATGATTGGTACATATTTGGTGCATGGTTGATTCACTTGTTGTGGGTATAGGTTGAGGTACAGGTTGGTGCATGGTTGATGTTCTTGTTTATGGTACAGGCCGATTGCAGGTTGTTTGGTACAAGTTGTTACAGGTTGGTTGGTTGTAGGTCAATGATACAGGTTGTTAAAGTGGTATATTTCACAGTGATAGTGTGACAGTGGTTCCATCATTCTACTTATATGTCATGGCAGTTGGATGGGGCAAGGAAAGGTGGTTGTAGCCAGAGAACATAAGGGGTTGTAGCCTCCTTCTGGTTGTAGCCAGAGAATTGGGGATTTGGAGCTTCCTTCAAGTTGTATCCTAAGAAACTAGGGGGTTGGAGACTCCTTCTAGTTGTAGTTGGAAAACAAAGGAAGTCGGTGCTTCCAATGAATGTAATTATTAAAGACATATAAGAAAAATAATTATGTGGTTTTCTCACGCTTTGGGTTTCCACATAAAAACAATGGTGTACGGTGTATGTGTATGATTGCTCATTTGTGCATTGTTTATTTACTCTGCAACTATTGGATGATAATGATACATTGATATAACACTTGGATTTTATGGATTAGATTGATCTATTACTGATTTACCCCCACCCCCCCTCTATGTAATCCAACAATATTACATTAGTAATGTTATTTTATTTATGTCAACTTGGGTCCATTAGTTGTAATTGGACCTCATAGTCTCCTATATTTACCAAGGATACCTTTTCATTTGGAATCATCTTGTATTTGGAAATTTATGTGGTGTATAAGGAGGTTTCACCCTTGAAGAGGCTTATTATCTGAAATTATCTCTTTTTCAAGGCGTTGAGTACTTATTCTGAGGTTTTTCTATGCTATCTTGATATTTGGTTCCCAACACAGGTATCAAGAAGTTGGCTTATAGTTACAAGGAATATTATTGGCACACTTTTGAGGTACAGATTCATGATTGTATAGAGGATTCGAAGCATGTATTCAAGAAGGGATATATTCAGTACAGATTCGAGAATGTGTACTTGTTGCATAATTATATAATTTTATTTGAAGATAGAGCAGACAAGTGTACATATTTGATTCAACTTGAGAAACTGTTACACATTGTTTTCTTCATCCCTATGACCGTTAATGATGTAAACCTATCTATTTCCTTCAGAGGGGTCAGTGGCCCGAGTTCCTAAAGAAAGAAGGGAGAGGAACTTTTCTTGAGAAAAGAAGTTGCATTCTCCTTTGTAAAAACCCTATTAAAGAAGATGTTCGCAGGTTGCTATATAGGAAGGGTGCGAAAATTCCTGATTTTCGCAGGCTGCACCATAGCTAGGTTGCGAAGTGTTCATAGGTTTCTATATAGGCAAGGTGCGAAAATTCTCATACGTGGGAAAAATGAGCATCTTCTCGATGCTTCTAGAAGGAGAAATTTCCATGGTGAGGTGGCATCCGAATGGTTTGGATCTTACTCGCTTTCATGATTTAGTGGGATCATCCTAACCTCCTCACCTTATTCTCTTCAACTTATAAAAGGAGAGGAGCTCTCATGGAGAAGGTTAGCTTTTGATTTTGGAGCTTGGATTGGATTGAGATTTGGATATTGTTAGCTTGGCTAGATGAGCCATTTTTTCAAGATAGATTGTGAATATTATCAGATCTATGCTCTCATAATTCTTGGAGTGGAAGTTTGTGGGGAATGAAGGATAGTTGGAAGGGACCTTATGACATCAAGGCCATGGTTGTAATCTCTCTTTCACATTTAATATGATACAATAATATGATTTTTTCCTATAAAGTTTTTTGTGTCTTAGTGTATGATTCCTTGATCACATACATAGGTTTATATTGAGTTTATGCTATTACTATCACTTTGGTTGGTTGTGTTCTTTTGTAGGTTCATCATTGTATGAGCGTTGGAACAGAGCTAGGATGGCGATGGCGATGGAGAGAGGAAGCAACGTTTAAACGATATGTCACCTATCCTTTTTTAGTTAGTAAATTCAATATCTAAAAATTAAGGAAAGCGTCATGTTCTGGTGTGTTTTGTTCTAGATCTAGGTGGATCTAGGGAGATCCGTTAGTGTCCGCACCTACCGATTTATCCCATAGAAAAATTGGTGACTCCACTGGGGAGTGAATTGTTTCCTAGTTAGTTTAGTTTCCCTTTCTTTGATTGCTTGATTTCTGGTCTCTGAGTCTATGGGAGATCCATCCAGAATATTTGGATCTGAAAGTTCACTTAGACTCTTTGTCCTTTTTCCAAATTCCTTTTGACTAATGACATTCCCACACTTCACCTGTATACAACCTGCAAAAAAAATTGATTTTTTCACCTCACTGTTTAAACCAGTGCGACATTTTTGCACCCTACCCATTGCTAGCCTATGAAAACTATATTGTTGGCTTGCGAACTTGTTTGTAATTTTTTTTTGGATTGGGTCTTGTTATCTTTTGATGCCCAGTTTTTCTTTGATCAGCTGGATTGAACTTTTGGAGCCTATATTGATTTGTTTACATTCTGCTTGACATTCTTTGAGTTTCTTTTAGCCATCTTGTCTTTGTTTGGTTTTGAAGCATTAGTCTCTTTCTTTGAGTGTCTTTCAATTACAAAGCGTGTGTTTTCTTTAGAATTGTTTAGGGAAAGATCAGATTTCTTCTGAATAGTTCTCTTTAAAAGAAAAATTTTAGTTTAGGTTTCTTTGTTTTAAGAAAGTTCATTATTGCTTTTAGTGAAAATTTTGAAACAAAATGATTTAATTTTTGCTTTATATTATATTGGGGGCATCCTTGCATTTGAAGTAGCGAAATTGCATGATTCTTGGCATTTTTTGGTCTTAAATTATGAAAAATTTCCGCCTCATGGCCGGGGGGGTGGGGGCATGAATCGTGTATAGGTGTATAGATTTATTTTCTCATTTCCTAAAGATATTGATATTGATGATTTTTTTTTTAAATGTTGGGACATTGTGCATCTGGGAATGATAAATGTTTTCTCCTTCTCGTAGCATAGCTCTCACCGAAATAAAAAGATTACATCTTCAGCTCTTTGCATAACTTTCGAGTCAGTCAAAACACCATATTGTCCACACCATCTTCCTTTTGAGTAACAAAAACCTTAAAAATAAAGCGCTTATAAAAATTGATTAGACATTTTTATATTTTTTGGTAGCAAACCTACATTAGATTAGTTGTAGCACTTTGGAATAGGTGTGAAAGATAGCGTTCCAATGCTGCAAACAAACATAGTATCTTGTGATAGGGAGGGTTAAATCCACTTACTACATTTTGTCCTGGGAAGCCCTTCTCACATAAGGGTCAATCACGAGGTCATATTAAGACTGGCAAAGTTACTCACCCTGCTTTTTTGGTCTTGGTGTAGAGATTGCACGTATTATGGGGGTCACTTGAAGGTATACCCACAATTATGAGTGGAATCCTTTCGAGTTGATTTCAGGCTAGATACCCTGCCTTTGCACATGGATCAGACTATCGATTGTTTCCCCTATAGTAATTGGTAACCTTAGTGGCCTATCTCTCTAGGTTCTTTACATGAGGTTATTGTGGAGGGGCAAGTCTTCACGGTACCTGGAATCGACGTTGGCCAAACTCACTCGGGATTCTTGGAGGGTATACCCAAAATTATGTGTGGGAGCTTGCACCAAGGTGTAAGTTCGTTAAGTAGGTCATCAAGGTAAATTTTCCATCCTCTCTATCTCAACACCTTCTCACTTTGTTCCCGTGATGTTGGATTTCATCACCAACTAGTGTGCTCATTGTGAGAAGGTTTTGTTTTCTTTCTTGCTTACTATATTTTTAACGTGTGTTGTTTGTTTTCCCTAGTGGACTCTAGGTTGGATTTTTATTTTTAATGGCGTCAGTTCCAGAAATGACCAATGAAGGAAACTCTTTGCCCGGGGAACCTTTTGTTTTTCCTTCTTATGGAAACATTGGTCCTCCTCACATCGCTACTTTGAGCCTTCCAGGTCTCACGATTGGATTGTCGGTGTGGTTGTTTTCCACTCAGGTAATCCTGAATGAAGTAAGTGATTCGGTTGTAAACACTTTCCCCCAAGAACGTCAACCTCATGTTGATCCTTCACCTTATTCACCAGTAAGACCTTCTTCACCTTCCTCACTTGCAAGGTCTTCTTCCTTTTCATCTTCTTCGTGAGTGAAAACTCTCAAGCTAGTAACTCGGTGAATAAGAAGAAGAAGAAAAGGAAGAATAAGAAGAAGAAAAATAAGCAAGGATCCACACTTCCAACCACTACCAAACGTGTTGGAAAGAAACCAATTACTATTGATCATGCTGGGAGTGTTGGTGATGTCAGTATCACCTAAACTGTTAACACAAATTCTGGTATGGGTCGTTTTCTCTCCTAAGTTGAGCCCATGGCGCAAAAGGTGAAGAGGTGGGATAATACCCACTAAGGGGGTATTATTCGCAGCCTGTGCTAGAAGTGCCCAAGCGCATATCTAAGAGAATCTCATTCAGGATTCAAAGTCAAGCGAGCGGGTGAAGATCTGTTTTCAACAGTCAGGATTCGTCGAGGAAGTAGATCGACGATCAACGGGAATTTGCGATCAACAAAGTTGCGTGAGGGTTAGCACCGAGGACACCACCTATATCGTAGAAGTGATCAGGGCTTTCCATTTCAGTAGAAACAGGTGTAAGGAAATCGAGCTTCGTCGCATTTCGGTTACTAGAACTTTGAGAGCAAAGGAGCAAGAACTCCCGATGGGCAAATTCCTGAAAGAATCTTTTCCATTGATCATGGAGCAGTCTTAGCCTTCCATCAGGGACAACTCTCGGTGCATGAAGCTAAAGAGAAGGAATTTCTCAATGGCCTAGATCTACGTGCCCAGATCTATAGCCAAGGTTCCATTTCGGACCCCCTTT
>SNQJ01S0052014.1:57169-71481 GCA_010110895.2 Picea sitchensis | reverse complement strand
GCAGACCCCCTTCATCGTTCTACCTTTAACAAAGGGGGCGGGGGGGGGGTCTGGAATCAAGCAGACATTTCTCAATGATCTGGATTTGGGTGCCCGGATCTACGATCAAGGTTGGATTTCGGACCCCCTTTGCCTATCTACCTTTAATACGGGGGGGGGTCTAGAATTGGTAGATTAAAGTAGGTCCCCCATTGTCAAATCTCTAATTTTCCTCCATCGTCCACCTTTCGCCATGTGTCTTCCACTCAGCGCCATCCTGGCCCATAATTTTCCCCCTTTCCTCGCTCCCACCTGTCACCTCCTGCCAGGTGTTCCTCCTTGCATTTTTCCCTCATTTGCCACTTCCCCCCATGTCATATTCCTCTTCCCTTTTGTCCCTCTCATCCTCCATATGAATGGCCTTCCCTACTCCTTCTCCACCTTACCTCTCTCACCCACCTGTACCCCGCACTCCATGCCACTTCCACCTGTGTCCTATCCATACCCCATGGAATTTCTCATCTAGTGTCGCAACACCACCTCATACTCCTCGCTAGGGTCTCCTCCACATCCACCTACTAGGTCTCCTTGTAGTAGTCCTACAAAGGAGCAGCAACCAAAGAAAGGTTTCCACATTGTCCAAGTGCAGAGTTGATCGGGGTTGTTCCCAATCCCAAGGAAGAAATTATTGAAGTGGTTTTTGGTGGTTAGACATCGTCTCCACCATAAATGGAAAGCCCAGAAAAGGACCCAAGATAGGTCAATTCTTCTGCGAGGTGCGAGGAGTCTGATTGCGTCTGACATAAGCACACGATCGTCCAGAGACTGTAGGTGTAGTCTACTAGAAAACATGCAGACGTAATTTTTTTAATGATAAGTCTCGGTTTTGTCGTTGTTATTGTCTTTGGGTATATGTAGGCAATTTTGCCACTTTTGTAAAGATATCGATGGTAGAGCTAAGATCCCGACCGTAAAGCTTTAACAAAGCCTCTAGTTCTCTGGTTATACATGATATTTTAAGATTTCTTGTTTAATGGTGGTCATCCTTCTCCTTTCCTTGTTCCTCTAAATCTGAAAGCCCAGGTATGGATGATCCAATTGGGTGTTGTTGTAACTATATGATGCATGTTTGATTGTATTAGTTCTGCAACGTTTGAGGTTTACTTTGAAGTTTCTCTAGTCTGAGAGGATCTCATATCTCATACTTTTCCCCTTTCTTTCCCTCCACTTACTCACCACTATTCAAAATTTCCTGGCTTAAGTTAAATCAAGACCTCGCATGTCCTTTCTTTTCCAACCTAGTTTTCTGAGTGAGCGATATTGTTCTAAGTTTACTTCCATTCAATCACCCCCTTTATAAACAAATTGTGACATAAATTGATGTGCCTCAGGCTTACTCCTGCTACAATCCAGGAATGACTTCTGACGCCAACATTTCGGGCATCGTTTCCAGGGATGAAGTTGAAAGTTTTCCCTGGGATTGAATGACATCAAGCCTTTGATTCTGAAGGTGCATCAGGCATCAGAGCCCTACAATATTTCTACTGTGCACCTAACGACTCCATTGTGATGAATCCAATGTGGCAAACCTATTGTTTTAATTGTGGCTTCCAGAGGTAGACACACGCGGTCCCATCCATAACTTCCTCTAGCTACACTTGACGCTGATATGGAGGTGATTATCAGAAAAGGAAAGGCGTCCAAAGGAAAAAATTCCATCACCAAACCAAGTAATTTTCCATAGGAACTCCATTTTCTTCTTCTCAGCTTCCTAGCAGACCTTTTTCTAAATTTTCTCGTTTCCTAAATTTTGGGAGTGTTCCTGCTGAGTTTTCCCCTTCTGGTTTGATATTGGAGGGAGAAATCCATGTCACTCTCCTCTCCCATGAAGCTATACCTTGGCGTTAACCCAGGACCATAGAAGACTTCCCCACTCCTAGTTTTACCACCCCTCCTCTTTTTATTGTTGCTACAACTGCACAGATAGAAGCATCTACTGATTCAAGCCCCTTAGCCTTCTCTCTAAATCCCCCATTGTTTCCCCTTCCACTTGGAAGCTCATTTTCAATATCCCATATTCGAGCTCCTTCTCCTCCACCTAATATTCCTATGGTAGGAGAAAATACCCCCATGACCAGAATGGAGGCTATAATAGCTGCCAGGTATGCTCACCTTTTGTTACCTCAGCCTCTCAATGCCCTTACAACAGAGGACTACCTTAAATAGCTACCCAAGTTTACAGGAGAAGGGGACATAGATACAAAAGAACACCTTGAGGCCTTTTACAGTTTTACAGATGATCATGGTATCATGCATGCAGATGTATGGATGAGGATTTTCGTCCATAGCCTTGAAGGAGAGGCTAGAAAGTTGTTTAGGGCCCTTCCTCCTGGATCTATTGATGGGATTGAGGCTTTGGATAGTTCCTTTTTAAGACAGTGGGGAGACAAAAAAGACTTCATGTATTGCATGACATATTTTGGGTATTTGAAGAGAAAGGAAGGAGAGTCTGTCTCTGACTTCTCCAAGATATTCAATAAAATGTACAATAAGATCCCCACTGAAATAAAGCCCTCAAAAGCCTCTACTAAGATCACTTATGCTAGCGCTTTTGATCCTGATTTCTGCCTTCTATTGAGGGAAAGGAGAGCTACTACTTTGGATCACATGAAGGATGCAGTCGTGGAAGTATAATCTAACATATTGGTTGTCGATCGACTCAGGAATAGGGCTGATAGAGACATATCTAGGAAGAGACTTGAAGCCTCCCCATCCAATTCCTCTCCCCTTCTCCTTCAAATGAATGAGGTTACTAAAGTACTAAAGTCACTTTTGGCTAGAATGGAAAGGTGGGAGTTGGAAGGGAAGCCCACGTATAGAAATCCCCAAAATACTGATAACAGAGGCTTTAGGAGGCCTAGCAACAATGTTCCATAGGCTTTGCCAAGGGAACAAAGAAGCAAAGACAGAGATGAGTACAGGATTCAAACCCCTCTCCAAAATAACCTAGTTGCTCATGAGGAAGGAGAGGAGATGGATGAGCTCAACCCTGAAATTCACTGTATTGAAGACGCCTTCCCTTTTCCCCATTTGACTCAATCTATATATGAAGAATCCCTTATGAATAGTCAAGTCAATGAGTTGGGTAAAGGGGAAAAGGCCAATAGCAGTCCTAACATATATCATCTTAGGTCAAATAAGAAAGAAGGAAATTTTGATAGCCATGATCAGCCCCTCATAGCAAGAAAACCTGCTAAACCTTCTACAATTACTACTAAAGAAAAGAAAACTCAGAATACTTCGCCAACAACCAAAGAACCTATCTCTAAGGTAAGGGAATATCCTAAGCCTTTTCCCTCCTTTATTTTTGAGCATGAAATTCAAAATATTAGAATTCCCGTACCTCTCTCAGAGCTAGTTAAAAATGAAGATTTCAAAAGGTCCCTCTCCAAGCTGCTATAATCTGAGTCCCCCCAGCCTTCTACAAACTCAGTAAATTTTCAAGATGAAAATCCAGCAGTCATCCTAGGTCCCATGGTAGAAGAAAGATATGATTCATCCCCTCCCTTTTACACATCCTTGAACATACTTGATAAAGTGTTGCATAATTTCCTCATTGATTCAATAGCTTCCCACAACCTTATGCCAAAAATAGTCATGGAAGAATTGGGACTGGAAGTGACAAAGGCTTATCATGATTTGTACTCTTTTGATTCAAGGAGGGTGCAATTCCTTGGAGTCATCAAAGACTTGGTGGTTTCTTTATTTCAGCTTCCAATGAAGAGTGTGGTCATGGGCATTGTAGTAGCTGATGTTCCCCCCAAGTTCGGCATGTTGTTGTCAAGATCTTGGATTAAAAAACTAGGAGGAACATTACAGATGGATCTCACATATTCCACCATTCCAGTCTTTGGAGGGGAACACAGGAGGTTGTACGAAGAAGCTCAGCTAGCCTACATTTTTAGTGATGAAGCATACCCCACTAATCACCCCATATTTGCACTTGACACTGATTTGGGGTCTAGTTTATTGCAGATCACTGAGACTCCTGAAGCCCCTTTTCAAATCAGAAAGCAACCCATATTTAATCACGAGATACCTCCTCCAACCACCTTTGTTTGGAAAATGTTCTTCGACGGAGCTTGTTCTAGCGAAGGCACTGGCGCTGGAGTGGTTCTTGTGTCCCCTTGGCAGGAAACCATATCCCTGTCATACAAGATAAAATTTGAAGCTACCAATAATGTGGCAGAATATGAATCTCTTGTTTTGGGCATGAGGGCTACAAAAGAAATGGAAATTAAGGAGGTAGAAGTATTCGGAGATGCTGAGATGATAATCCAGCCAATCAGGAATGCTTATCGAGCTAAGCATCCTCAGCTCAAAAGTTACAAAAATGAGGTGTGGGACCTGATTGATAATTTCTTCTCGGCTTTCAACATTTCTTTTATTCCAAGAGAGGAAAATACTTTAGCCGATTCCTTAGCTATCTCAGCTAGTCTGTTTAGGATCCCTCTGCCACCTAAGATCAAATATGGGGTCGAGATAAGATATAGGCCATCTGTTCTGGACAATATCAAGCATTGGAAGGTATTCCAAGACGATCTTGAAATCGAAAAATTTCTTCAGTCCGTCGATGAATTTTCTGCATTGCACATTGATCAGGAGCTTGATCTTGAAAGTCACCCTCATCCTAAAGTATTTTTAAATAAAATTGCTAATCACCATATTATTCACCTGCCTAGCAATCACATTCCAAAGGGACCGGTCCCTTTAGAAAGACTGTTAGATGGGAATGATGTAGCAGTAAAGGGTGGGGTTTCAAATGGAGATGATGATACAACGGAGTGCAATATCGACACACAGGAGGAGCCTAAGTTTGTCAAGATGTCAAGCAGTTTGACCAAAGAGAAGAGGGCCGAATATACCAAGTTTTTAAGGGAATTTGTTTATGCGTTTGCATGGACCTATGAAGACCTCAATACATATGAAACATCTGTCATTGAACACAAGATCCCACTGAAGGAAGAGGCTAAGCCATTTAGGTAGAAGCTAAGACAGATAAATCCCATGTTATTTCTTGTCATGGAGAGAGAAGTGAAGAAGTTGTTAGATGCCCAAATTGTTGTCCCCTTGAGATATTCTGAGTGGGTAGCCAATTTGGTCCTGGTGAGGAAGAAAAGTGGAGAAATCAGGCTCTGTGTTGATTTCAGGAACCTGAACAGGAGCTCAAAGAAAGACAACTATCCCTTGCCCAACATGGAACACATATTGCAGAGGGTAACTAGTGCATCTAGGATATCCATGATTGATGGTTTTTCTGGCTATATTCAAATATCAGTCATGCCTGAGGACAGAGAAAAAACAACCTTCACTACTCCTTGGGGCACATTCATGTATGCCAAAATGCCTTTTGGATTAATGAATGCAGGAGAAACATTTCAGCGAGCCATGGACATAGCCTTCATTGGGGAGAAATATCAGTTTGTGGTGATCTATCTGGATGACATCACAGTCTTCTCTAGGTCTGATGAGGAGCACTGCTATCACTTGAGGAAAGTTTTCTTGAAGTGCTGGAGGTTTGGCTTATCCTTAAATCCAAAGAAATATTTCTTTTCTATGAAGGAGGGGAAGTTGTTAGGCCATATAGTATCAGCAGAGGGAGTGAGAATTGATCCCAGCAGGGTAGAGGCAATTCAAACCCTGTCACTTCCCAGGTCGAAAAAAGAAGTTCAAGCTTTTTTAGGGAAGATTAACTTTCTGAGGAGGTTCGTCTCAAATTTTGTTGAGTTGGTGAAACACATCACATCCATGCTCACAAAGGGAAATGAAGTAAAATGGACTGTTGAACCCAGGGAATCTTTTGTCCAAATAAAAAGGGCATTGACTGAGGCACCTGTGCTGATCAATCCTGATTATTCCAAGGATTTCCTATTTTTTTCTTTTTCTTCTTTTGATACAGTAGCAGCGGTCTTATTGCAGAAAAATGAGGAAGGGTGAGTGAAACCCATTTCCTTCTTCAGTAATGCATTAAGAGACGTAGAAATAAGGTATGAGATCATGGAGAAGCAGGCCTATGCCTTGGTGAAATCTCTCAAAGATTTCAGAGTCTATGTTTTGCACTCAATAGTATCTGCATACGTCCCTTCAGCCTCTGTGAAAGACATCCTTATATAGCCTGACATAGATGGGAGAAGAGGTAAATGGATTTCCAAGATCCTTGAGTTTGACCTGGAGATAAGGCCCACCAAGTTAGTTAAAGGGCAGGGTTTAGCCAAACTGCTAATTGAATCCAATTGCAAGGCTTTGGGGGTTAGCTTCATCAATGCTTGCTCAGGAAATAAACAAGCTGAGTCATTCAGCAAAAGCTCTCAGGGTGGCTTATCACTAGCAGAATGCACTTGGTACATAGACATTTTGTACTTTCTGCAGGAGTTGAAGCCTCCTAATGGAATGGGAAAAATCAAGGCAAGAGATTTAAAGCTCAAAGAGGTCAGATATTGCCTTATTGACCAAGTCTTATACTGGAGAGACCCTCTAGGGGTGTTTCTGAGGTGTCTGAACCCACAGGAAGCCCATAAAGTTATGTTTGATTTCCATAGTGGCCTTTGTGGAGGGCATCATTTCTGGAAGACCACAACCTACAAAATTCTTAGGGCTAGGTACTACTATGCCACCTTATTCATCGATGTCTGCAGATAAGTCAGAGATTGCATCAAATGCCAAAGGTTCTTAGGGAAGCAACAACTCAAATATTTGCCACTAAATCATGTAGTAGTTTCAACACCCTTTCAACAGTGGGGGTTGGACTTCATTGGATAAATTCATCCTCCTTCAAGTGGCCAACATAGATGGATCCTAAGTGCAACACATTATTTCACCAAGTGGATAGAAGCTACCCCCACCAAGAATGCTTCACACAAAGTAATTATCAGCTTCCTGGAGGATATCATAGCTAGATTTGGTTGCCCCAGCAGAATTGTCACTGATAATGTTGCTTCTTTCAAGTCTGAGCCTCTGGTTAAGTTTCGCGAGCAGTTCGATATTTCACTAATTCACTCCACTCCCTATTATCCTCAAGGAAATGGACCGGGAGAATCTTCCAATAAAATCCTAATCAGGCTCATTAAAATATTATTGGAAGACAATAAAAGGGCGGGGGATTCAAAGCTCAAATTCCCTCTATGGGTCGATCGAGTGACAAAAAAGAAGTCCCTGAGCACCTCACCTTTTCAACTTGTTTATGGGACGGAGGATGTTTTTCCCACTCAGTTCGCCTTGCCTGTAGCGAATTTATTTCAGGATCATGAAGGAAAGCCAGACCATATGGCCAGAAGGGTTCATCAAATGGTGGAAGTGCAATAGATCAGGGAGTAGGTAATGGACATAGCTCATAGTCATCAGCAGAAGATCAAGCAGGACTTTGACAGGAAGGTTAGGAAGAAGGAATTAGAGCTGGGTGATTTCGTGCTTAAGTGGAATGCACCTAGGAAGGATAGGGATAAACACAACAAGTTTGACACCCTCTGGATAGGGCCCTTCAAAATCTCTGAAGTATTCTCTAACAACACTTACAGGTTGCAGGATTTGGAGGGCGAACAAGTTTTTAATGGCCCAGTAAATGGGCATTTTTTTGTAAATATTGAGTTTCTGTTTGTTTTCATATTAATAAATAACCCCATATCCCAATGACAAGGCACTAGAACTGTAGAAAGAGTTCTTAGATCATCACAGGGACAACTCTATCCCCCATGGAGCCTAATGTTAGCACAAATTCTGGTATGGGTCATTTTCTCTCCTAAGTCGAGCCCATGGTGCAAAAGGTGAGGAGGTGGGATAAAACCCACTAAGGGGGGATTATTCACAGCCTGTGCTAGAAGTGCCCAAGCGCATATCAAAGAATCTCGTTTGCGGTTCAAAGTCAAGTGAGCGGGTGAAGATCTGTTTTCAATGACCAGGATTCATCGAGGAAGTAGATCGACGATCAGTGGGAATTCACGATCAGGAAATTTGTGCAAGGATTAGTGCTGAGTATGTCACCTATATCATAAAAGTGATTGGGGCCATCCATTTTACCAGACACAGGTGGCACATGATCGAGCTTCATCACGTTTCGGTTACCAGGACTTCAAGAGAAAGGAGCAAGAACTCCCGATGGCTGAATTCCCGAAAGAATCTGGTCCATTGATCATGGAGCAGTCTTAGCTGTCCATCAGGGATGACTCTCAATGCATGAAGCTAAGGAGTGAGCATTTTTCAATGGTCTGGATATACATGCACAGATCTATGGCCAGGGTTCCATTCCGGACCCCATTCGTCGTTCTACCTTTAACAAAGGGGAGGGTCCAGAATCGAGAGTGCATTTCTCAATGGTCTGGATTTGGGAGCCCGGATCTACGGCTAGGGTTCCATTCTGGACCCCCTTCGTCGTTCTACCTTTAAAAAAGGGGGGGGGATCTGGAATCGAGCATGCATTTCTCAGCGTTCTGGATTTGGGAGCCCATATCTACGGTCAAGGTTGGATTCCCAACCCCCTTTGCCTATCGACCTTTAATAGTGGGGGGGGGGAGGTCCAAAATTGATAGCTTAAAGAAGTTCCCCCTTTGTCAAATATTCGATTTTCCTCCATCATCCACCTTCCGCCATGTGTCTTCTACTCAGTGCTATCCTAGCCCATCTTTTCCCCCTTTCCTCGGTCCCACCTGTCACCTCCTGCCAGGTGTTCCTCCCTGCATTTTTTCCTAGGTTTCCACTTTCCCCCATGTCATATTCCTCTTCCCTTTTGTCCCTCTCATCCTCCATCTATATGGTTGTCCCTACTCCTCCTCCATATTACCTCTCTCACCCACCAATACCCCGTGCTCCATGCCACTTCCACTCGTGTCCTATCCATACCCCGTGGAATTTCTCATCTAGTGTCGCAGCACCACCTCATCCTCCTCGCTAAGGTCTCCTCCACGTCTGCCTACTGGGTCTCCTTGTAGCAGTCTTGTAAAGGAGAAGCAACCAAAGAAAGGTTTCCACATTATCCGAGTGCAGAGTTGACTGGGGTTGTTCCCAATCCCAAGGAAGTAGTTATTGAGGTGGTTGGAGGTGGTTAGACATCATCTCCACCATAAATGGAAATCCCAGAAAAGGACCCGAGACAAGTCAATTATTCTGTGGGGTGCCAAGAGTCCGATTGCATCTGACATAAGCACACAACTGTCCAGAGACTGCAAGTGCAGTCTGCTAGTAAACATGCATACATAATGTTTTTAATGATAAGTCTTGGTTTTGCCATTGTTATTGGATTTGGGTACATGTAGGCAATTTTGCCATTTTTGTAAAGATATCGATGGTAGAGTTAAGCTCCTGACTATAAATATTTAACAAAGCCTCTGGTTCTTTGGTTATACATGATATTTTGAGATTTCTTGTTTAATGGTGGCCAACATTGTCCTTTCCTTATTCCTCTAAATCTGAAAGCCCGGGTATGGATGATCCAGACAGGTGTTGTTGTAACTATATGATGCATGTTTGATTATATTAGTTATGCAATGTTTGAGGTTTACTTTGAAGTTTCTCCAGTCTGAGAGGATCTCATATCTGATACTTTTCCCTTTTCTTTCCCTCCACTTACTCACCACTATGAAAAATTTAATGGCTTAAGTTAAATCAAGACCTCGCATGTTCTTGCTTTTCCAACCCAGTTTTCTGAGTGAGCGATATTGTTCTAAGTTTACTTCCATTCGATCACCCCCTTTATAAAAAAATCATGACATAAACTGATGGGCCTTAGGCTTACTCTTTCTTATGCCAATACAAACAACCTGTAAGCCCAAGTACCCTTGCAGTCTTTGTAAGGGTATCCATCTTCTTAAGTATTTCCCTGGTCTATCCAAGGTTATAGAAGCATGGTCTACACACCCTCACCAACCCATGTCGTTAGCCTCTGAACAACATGTTGATGACCTCTCGTCAACTAGTCACGATATAGTTGGGAAGAAGAAAAGTCGAGCCAAGTTCATGTGTATGTTATGCAAAGGGAGTCATCTAACTCACCTTTTCCCTCATATGGAAGAAGCCTAGAAATTTCTGGAAGACATGTCTATTTCACAGCCTCAACTTCCGACCACTTATCACAATCTTACTATTGACCCCCCTATAGTTGATGGAATGATCACTTTGGTCCCTTCACCGGTTAATCCAATTGATCATGTCGTCAATCTGGTCATTTCCTTAGTTGAACCAGTTGACAAATTGGTTGATCTGATACCATCGTCGGTCAATATCTCTCTCCCCTTAGAGAGTGAAACTAAAGTAGTCGATCTGATCCCATCCTCATTTGTTCCCACTCTCCCGTTAGAGAGTGAAACCCAAGAAATCAATCTGTTTCCACCTATCGACCCCATTCTCCCCTTGGAGAATGAAACCCAAGTGGTCGATCTGATTTCTCCATTAGTTGATCCTACTCTCCTGCTAAAGAGTAAACTTGATACTGCCCATGTTTTTCTCATTGATACAGAATCTACCATGTCGGTGGGTATTCCTCCTTCTCCTGTGGAACCCCCTCCAAGTAAAGAGGCCATCCATTTTTATTAGGGTGTGCTAACTGGACCTTGTCTTCCCTCTCACATTCCTTTCCATATTACAGTATAGGTTTGTGGTCGAGACATTCCTCAAACACTGATAGATGAAGGTGTGTCTGTTAGTATTTTGTCCTCTTTTGCTTGGAAAGCTTTTGGTTTTTCTTAGCTTGTGTCGGTTACGCAAAATTTGTTAGCTTTTAACAGAAAAATTGTTCAACCTTTAGGGACCCTTCCTTAGTTTCCTGTAACTTTGGGAGGGAAAACTGTCTTTATTGATGTCATGGTAGTCCAAGACCCCTTGGATTTCTCTTTATTCCTTGGGCGAGATTATGTCTATACCATGAAAGCTATTGTGTCTACTCTTTTTCATGTGATATATTTCCCTCACGATGGATGAGTTGTGACTGTTGATCAACTTTCGTTCATTGAACCTGACTGGATTTCTTCCCTAAATGGTTCTTATATGCAGACGGTATCGCCCCCGCCACAGGTCAATTATGTGGTGTTGTCTCCCATGGCTTCAACTTCTGGTGACTTAGACCAGTAGTTGACATTGTTATCTCTTCGATAGGGTCTTTAGAGCTTGATCTCCTTACCCCTGTCGCAACCCTCAACATGTGTTCCTGCTAGAGTGTGTTCCTTCTGTCTAGTGAATATCTCTTGGAAGCCATGATCGAGTTTTTTCCCTTGACATGGTGTCCTTCTGGAGCATTGTCCTCTTGGAATCCATGATCAAGACCAGTTGCGAGGATAGTTTCTTGAGTCTCTGTGGTGACCTCGTTAAAAAATGAAATAGAGGTTACGAGCATAGTTCATTTTTTTGTGTCAAGCTTGTTAAAAAATGAAACAAAGGTCTTTGAGCATGATTTTCTGATTTCAAGCTCACTAAAAAATGAAACCAACCTTGAGCATGATTTTCTGATTTCAAGCTCGTTAAGAAATGAAACCAGTTGCAAGGATAGTTTTTTGCGTCTCTGTGGTGACCTCGTTAAAAAATGAAACAGAGGTTACAATCATAGTTCATGTTTTTGTGTCAAGCTCGTTAAAAAATGAAACAAATGTTTGGGGATTGAACCTGGATTCATGAGCATAGTTCTTATTCCTGTGTCAAGCTCATTTAAAAATGAAACAGATTGTTCCCCCTCTTTGTTCGAGTCAAGTCCCTCGTCTAGTATTTGAAGCTTCATTTCATTCACCTTTGCAGTTGGATGAAACAAAGATTTGGGGGCATTTGGCTTCGGCGTCTGGACTTCATGCTGAAGTTAAACTTCTAGCTTCTTAAGCTGGGGGCTAAATACCAACCATACCTGTGTTATGCGTTGGGAAGTCACAAGCATAGTTTTCTATGGTTCAAGATTGTGTAAAAATGAAACCACTTACCTCAAGCATAGTTTCCTCTGGTTCAAGCTTGTGTAAAAATGAAACCAGGTCCAATCATAGTTTTGTTTTTTTTTAAAGCTTGTGTAAAAATGAAAACAATCCCAAGCTTAGTCTTTGTTCTTTATCATGCTCGTAAATACATGAGAATAAGTTACCGATCTTAGTCTTTTTTCTTTCTCATGCTCATAAATCAATGAAGATGTAACCAAGTATACTTTTATCACTTTTTCGGACTCGTAAAGGTTATACGAAAAAGGAACCCGAGTTTCCTTTAAGCTCTTTTCAGACTCTCTAAACATGAAAATATTGTTGAGTGACCTTGTTCTCTTCATGCTCGTTAAAGTATTTGAAGAAAATGTCTGTTGAGTGATAGTTTATCTCTTTTTCGGTCTCATCAGATTACTTTATGAAAAAGAAACTGAGAGAGTTCTCTTTAAGTGTTTTTCAGACTCTCTAAACATGAATAACCCCTGAGTTTTCTTTCTTTGGACTCATTAAACAAACATCAAAAGGCCCATATGGGACCGAACCACTCCTTATTAGGGTTCGTTAAACATACTCTGAGGGACTCATTCGAAGGATGAGCTTAAATTGACAAGCATATGTTATCCTCCTCAAGCTTGCGTAAAACTAAAGAGGTACTCGCTAGAAATGGTGGGGGCAAAATTGGGAAAGAAATGTGTCTAAACCTGTATTCCATGGAAGAGTCACCTTTGAACATGACATCCTTTCAATCTCTTTGTGTCTAGGTTGGAAAACCCACTTGTCTCTTGGTCATACTCCTTTATAAGATTACAAATTGGCATGTGATCCCTATTGTTGAGTTAGTTTTTTCCAAGACAGTTGTCGTGTCGTCAATATGTTCAAAGAGAAGTTCAACCCGGAAAGCCTTCTATTGCATCGGCCATGTTTGCAATCTTTAATCCTTCTATTGTGTTGGCCATCCCTGAGTTAGTCCTGAATCACTTGTTACTCTAATCTACATCAAATATTGTTACTTGTTTCGTGTCATTGATGTGGGATACATTAAGGCCCTCTTGTGACGAGTCTTTTCCTGTCAACTTCAACTCATTATCCAGGAGTTAGACTTAGAAACCAATCAGTACCTTGTAACTTGCATGCCTCAATGGCAGGTTTATTTTCTTTCGACAATGGGTTTTCATTATTGACCCTTGATCGGGAGATTCCACCGAGTGTTCGACTTTAGCTCATTAACTCACATTCGTTGGATTGTACTAGAGTACCTTGGGAGTCATTGACATTAATGGTGATTTCCCTCTCACTTTTTAATGGTTCTCATCATTGACCAGTAATCAAGTGGTTTATAGCCTGTTCGAATTCAAGACATGTATTCGCATGGTTAGATTCGTACTTAGAGTGGTGGAGATGAAGACCTTGAACCTTTTCTCATAGATTCAAGTGTTGTTGGAGTATATTGAGTTTGTATTGTTGCATAGATCTACATTGTATGTCTCATGGATATGTTCAAATTTGAGTCTTTAACACATAGATCCACAGCCTATTTTTGGTGGCTATGTTCAGATTTGAGTCATATCGGCATGGATCCACAGTGTATGTTTGGTGGCCATGACCTGTCTTACTTGACATGGATCTTCGCATGTCAACATTTATGCTTTGAGTTAGTTTTATTCTGAGTATGATAATTCCTACCTCAGTGATGATATATTATTGTACTGTATTTCATTGTTTGTTGGCAGGTTTCTGACCGACGTGTTCCTTGTTCCCTACACACACTCGACAAAGTATATCATCTATCACTCTGTTCCAACTTCATACTTTGGGGGGATCTCTGTTACACATTATTTTTGTCATCCATATGACCATTAATGATGTAAACCTATCTATTTCCTTCAGAGGGTCAGTGGCCTGGGTTCCTAAAGAAAGAAGGGAGAGTAACTTTTCCTGAGAAAAGAAGTTGCATTCTCCTTTGTAAAAACCCTATTAAAGAGGATGCTCGTAGGTTGCTATATAGGCAGGGTGCAAAAATGCCTGATTTTCACAGGTTGCACCATAGCTAGGTCGTGAAGTGTTCAAAGGTTGTTATATAGGCAGGGTGCGAAAATGATCATATGTGGGAAGAACGAGCATCTTCTCGATGCTTCTAGAAGGAGAAACTTCCATGGTGAGGTGGCATCTGAATGGTTTGGATCTTACTCGATTTCATGATTTAGTAGGATCATCCTAACCTCCTCACCTTATCCTCTTCAACTTATAAAATGAGAGGATCTCTCATGGAGAAGGTTAGATTTTGATTTTGGAGCTTGGATTGGATTGAGCTTTGGAGATTGTTAGCTTGGCTAGATGAGCCATTTTTTCAAGATAGATTGTGAATATTATCAGATCTATGCTCTCAGAATTCTTGGA
>SNQJ01S0052014.1:23113-57159 GCA_010110895.2 Picea sitchensis | reverse complement strand
AAGGAAAGGTATAAGGTTCCCCAGAAGAAGGGGTTCCTCCATTGATACTCCCAGGATTCGATGCCATTAACACTGACTCGACCTAAGGTCCACTAAGTAAAAGAAACAACATACGCTAATAGAATCTAAGAATCACAACCAAGAAAACAGGACCTTCTCTCGATGACCGTACTAGTTGGTGATGAAATCCAACGTCGCATGATCAAGTCCAGAAGGGGCGGGGATAGGGTGGAACAGTTACAATGGTGACATGCTTAACGGACTTACGCCTTGGTGCAATATTCCACGTAGTAATTGTGGATTTACCCTCCAAGGAGCCCGAGTGAGTTTGACCAATGTCTGCTCCAGGTATAGTGAGACTTCCTGTCACCGTCACCTTGTGTAAGACCCTAAAGATTATGGCCACTAAGGTTACCAATTCGTAGTCAGCCCCTGGGCGGGAACATTCGACAGTCCGATCCGAACGTACGGGCAGGGTATCAAGCCCGAAATCAACTAAAAGGATTCCACGCAGTAATTGTGGATTTACCTCAAAGTAATCCCCATAATACGATATGACCACCACAATCAGTTAAACCATGGAGGGTTAGTCCCCGTAGCTTACCCAAATGCGACCTCGTGCGTAACCCCTGTGTGAGAGGGGGATCCCAGGCATACTTATATGATAACTGGATTTGACTCTCCCTAACTCAAGATGCTAGTGTTTGTTTTGGAAACTTTGGAGAGTTATTCTCACAACCCTAATCCAAAGTACTAAGCCTATTCTACTGTTGGTGGAGGATCCTAGCAAAGAAAAAGTTCTAGATAATTTTTAATTAGCGTTGATTTTTATAGTTGTTCTTTATGAAAAAAGGGGTGTATGGAAGTGAAACAAATGGAATTATGACTCAGACCCAAACAATGCATAGAGTATGATAAGAAGTCATTTCCTTTCGATGAACGTCTATCTAGGGGAGAGAGAGAGTTCTTTTCACTTAACAAGCACAAATACGGAGTGTCCTCAAACGATTCTTTTTCTTAATCAAATCCTGATGTAATGCAAAAAAAATTAAATGCCTTCTAATATGCACAATCAATCATGGAGATGCTTTTTCATTGTTCGTATATGAGTTAAAGATCAATTCAACACAATTCTTGTCTTACTAATTGTCTTTGTATGAATGAAAATCAAACTAGCACAAGCTAAAGTCATACAAACAATGCACCCTTTCATTGCAATCAAAACAAAAAGCGAAAGAAAAGAAACAATCAAAGAGAAAACAAAATTCACACCCAAAAAGCAAAAGTTGAAAAATAATGATCTTGACTCAAGTCAATATAAAGAGGTATGTAGGCCTTTGATGACCTTCACCAGGGTTTTTACTCACCTGATGAGGAGAGAAAAACAATGCATAGGTTTCGAACTTCACTTAATAGGAAAAACTCAATGAAAATAGTGAAGAAGGCTACAAGATCCAAACAGTAAGGATCTTATTCTTCAATCAAAAGACATATGTCAAGGTTGAAAGGGAAGAAACACTAACTCACAAGGTTACTCAGCAGAGGAAACACAGAGGCAAAATCCAAAAAAATGCAATTCTGGAATATTTTTGAGCCAAAGAGGGTTGGCACTCTGTTGCCAAGGGAAAGGAGCGTTATAGCGCTCTGTGCAAAGATATTAGGAGCACTGGCTCTCTTTTAACACTAGGACAGGGGTGCCAGGGTCTGAAACTCCAAAAATTGTCAAAGAAATCAAAAAATTGCAATCCAATTTCAACAGTTATGCTGAGTGTGATGGGGTAGGGAGTCAATCAGCTCATGAAACCAATCAAAAGAGGAGTGAAATAGGTCTGAAACAATCAAGGGATAGAACTAGGTCAATGAGGAGAAATTGAAACAATAGGTTTCGATTCAAGGCTATTTCCCCAGTGGAGTCGCCAGTTTCTGTTGTAGGAAAATCTCCCTTCGGACAGGTAGATTGCCTCTAAGAGCTTGACCTTAACCCTAGACAGAAAAATGCTTAACGTGGACACTGAATTCCTTTCAAATCTATCTAAACTAATACATGAGAAGGAAGGATAATAGAAGTACCTCTTTATCGACGTTTGTCCCTGCACGCTCCGAGTTGCGCTCCGATCCTTTGCTTCTCGCTGGGTTTTGCAGACAAACAAGATACGACCACTTCCTACTCTATTGATATTAGCTTGAAAACAAATCTATCAGTTAATGATAAGTTCATGTAACATCAGACACAAACTAGAAATCAACAGGCCAAGCGTATCATATTAATGAGAATAACGACAACAGTACTTACAATCGTAGATGCGAATGCGACAGCTTCGTCAAGTCCCCTTCGTCTAACCCTTGCTCGAAATATCCACAACCTGGCTGACAACAGCTTCAATGATCACTTCTCCTTTGGCTGACTGCGTATTTCCTATGAGATCATAGGTTTCATGCTAGCAATTCTTCCCCCTTTCCACCATCATAGAGCTTGCTTATATAGGTTGGGAGGAGCCTAACCTCTTGATTTATGTTTAGAACAAGTCAGGAACCTCCTCCTTAGATCAGGGATCTCTTGATGAAACCAAGAATTTAAGTACAACTGCCTCCTAATCTCGAAAGATCCTTTCCTTATTCTCCTCATCGGGCTAACAACTGACCCAGATTAGGGAGCGCTCCTTCAAAAGGGGCATCAGAGTGCTAGAACGCTCCCTGAGAAGCTTAAGGGGAGCGCTAGTGATTCAAAAGTGAGTAGCGCTCCTTTAGAGGAGTGAGGAAGCGTTATAACACTCCCTGAGGCCTTATAGGGGAGCGCTAGCGCTCCTAAGGATATTTCAGGGGAGCGTTCACCCTCAAAACTCTTGATTGAAAGCCCTTTTCAGGTGTTAAGAGTTATTTGACTCCAGTGAACTAGTTCTTCTTCTTCAAACCAAGTACATAAGATGTTTTAAGTGTCTCCTTAGTGTCTTCATCATGGCAGTATTCTTAAACAACATTTGCGACACTTGTGGCCAACTTGCGACACTTGCGAAAGTTGTAGGGAAGTTGCGACACTTACGACAATTGAGAGGAATATGCGACACTTATCCAGTTGAGTAATTTTGATGTATAATAACATCATCGTCATCAAAATAGGTTCAACCCAATGACCACACAAAACTTATTCCAATATATCTAAGAATATCCCCCAAATCATATACCCAAAATCACTAATATATGTCTCAAAACATGTTCCAATACCCCACAAGACATGCCTCAAACGTGTGCCAAAACCTCGAAGATATGCCTCAAACAATATGCCAAAATATCCAAGATATGCCTCAAAGCATATGCCAAAACTTCCAATATACAAGCCTCAAGAAATATAGAAAAACATAGCTTTCACATGTGGAGACCCTAATTCATGAGCTCTTGGAACATCAAACCTTCTTCAACTTCGACATCAAGAAAATAACATCTTCCTCAAACCCTTCCTCAACCTCATGGGACTAGAATGAGCAACAGGAAGGGCCTCATGTGACAAGTCTTAGATAGCTAGTGGGGTGCTCTAGGGACATCCTATACTTAACCTGTGGGGGTCACCTCAGATAGGGTTTCCCAAAAACCCTTCTCACATGTGTAACTACAAGAACTCCATCCTTTGCACGATTCCGCTACTTCACTTGTGCTGAGAGATCACAAGTTTTCTTAATAAAAATGAGAGGATATTGATGTGTATTTATATCCTTCCAAGTACATTATTTACTTGTCTTTTAGGGCCGACCTACAACTTCTTTTTGCAACCGTTTTTCTCTTTTACTTGATTTTAGGGCTGACTTATAACTTCTTGTTTGCAACCATTTAGGGGGAAAATTTATATGATCATCTTTAAGAGGGAATATCTCATCAACTATGAGGAACCACATGGAATTCCACCTACCGTTTGAAATGGATTGATGAGGAATATCAATCCATAGGGGTTTTGCATGCATTTTCAATTTCATTCATACTCTTTTTCTTCAATCAACTTCAGACTTCATGACCACACCTCTGGGGCTTCATGACCATATCGTTAGGGAATATTGACCATACATTGTAACTTATTTTGTAAACAACTGGGGCCTGTTGTAGGATTCTTCAAAGTGTCTTCCCATGAGGGACATGCTTAGAGCTATGTTATAAGGGGACCACTTTGGATACTCCTTCAAATAAATACATGACTTCTGGGGGATTATGGACTTTCTTCGGGGCTTCTTCTAGGGTTGACATCAATTAAAACCAAATTTCAAAAAATATCCCTCTTTTGCATTGAAGGAAACACTCATACTCCCCCCGTGACCATTTATCCCCTTGTTTTCACGCCCTAGATATTTCTCTCCCCCTTTGACATCAATGGAAAAGGGTAACTCCCCTTGCCGATTTTTCTCCCCCTATCGTCTTTGCAATTTTTTTGTAGATGAATGTGGGGCCTCTTGTTTATGCTTCCTTTCCTCTCTTCCAAGGATTATTTTCCATTGGTACTTCTTGTTATTGTAATCCATTGACGCATATTAAAAGTGCTCATGTCAAAGTTCCTTCATCACTAGAATTCAATTCTTCATGGCATGTCATGTCTTCACTGAGATTAATTCAATGAAATAATCATTCAGCAATATCCGCTTGAAATTATAACTCCTCCTGATGGTTTCTCTCTCCCTATCTTGTTGTGCCTCTCAAATATTTCCTTCATGTGAATACCTGGTTCCACCTATCAATATGCTTCTTTTCTGAGTCATATTCTTTACTGAACATTCTACTTCATGAAAATGATAACAAGTCTTTCTACAATTTCTCTTGAGCTCGTGCTTTCATCCAATTTCATGTATCTTCTCTAGTTCATGTCAAGAATTATCTTCTATACCTGCCAAATGTCTCATGAATTCATCTCTTGCTCATATGTCACAAAATTTTCCATGATCCTGCTACTCAACTGCACACAATGTCGACCCATCTATCACTTTTCTTTTCTGAATACTTCTCCAAATATGTTGTAACTGATCACAACATATTCTTGTTTCTGTTATGGGATAAATCGGTAGGTGTAGACACTAAATGATCTCCCTAGATCCACCTAGATCTAGAACAAAACAAACCAGAACATGACTATTTCCTTAAGTTTTAGATATTGAATTTACTAACTAAAGAGGGATAGGTGACATACCATTTAAACACCGCTTCCTCTCGCCATCTCCTTCCTAGCTCCATTCCAATGCTCATACAATGATGAACCTGCAAAAGAACACAACCAACCAAAGTGATAGTAATAGCATAAACTCAATATAAACCTATGTATGCCATCAAGGAATCATACAATAAAACACAACAAGATTTATAGGAAAGAATAATATTACTATATCATATTAAATGTGAAAGAGATATTACAACCATGGCCTTGATGTCTTAAGGTCCCTTCCAACTATTCTTTGTTCCCCATACACTTCCACTCCAAGAATTCTGAGAGCATAGATCTGATAATATTCACAATCTATCTTGAAAAAATGGCTCATCTAGCCAAGCTAACAATCTCCAAAGCTCAATCCAATCCAAGCTCCAAAATCAAAATCTAACCTTCTCCATGAGAGATCCTCTCATTTTATAAGTTGAAGAGGATAAGGTGAGGAGGTTAGGATGATCCTACTAAATCATGAAATCGAGTAAGATCCAAACCATTCAGATGCCACCTCACCATGGAAGTTTCTCCTTCTAGAAGCATCGAGAAGATGCTCGTTCTTCCCACATATGATCATTTTCGCACCCTGCCTATATAACAACCTTTGAACACTTCACGACCTAGCTATGGTGCAACCTGTGAAAATCAGGCATTTTTGCACCCTGCCTATATAGCAACCTACGAGCATCCTCTTTAATAGGGTTTTTACAAAGGAGAATGCAACTTCTTTTCTCAGGAAAAGTTACTCTCCCTTCTTTCTTTAGGAACCCAGGCCACTGACCCTCTGAAGGAAATAGATAGGTTTACATCATTAATGGTCATATGGATGACAAAAATAATGTGTAACAGAGATCCCCCCAAAGTATGAAGTTGGAACAGAGTGATAGATGATATACTTTGTCGAGTGTGTGTAGGGAACAAGGAACACGTCGGTCAGAAACCTGCCAACAAACAATGAAATACAGTACAATAATATATCATCACTGAGGTAGGAATTATCATACTCAGAATAAAACTAACTCAAAGCATAAATGTTGACATGCGAAGATCCATGTCAAGTAAGACAGGTCATGGCCACCAAACATACACTGTGGATCCATGCCNAGATTATGGCCACTAAGGTTACCAATTCGCAGTCAGCCCCTGGGCAGGAACAATCGACAGTCTGATCCAAACGTACGGGCAGGGTATCGAGCCCGAAATCAACTAAAAGGCTTCCACGCAGTAATTGTGGATTTACCCCAAAGTGATCCCCATAATACGGTCTGACCACCACAATCAGTTAAACCACAGAGGGTTAGTCCCCATAGCTCACTCGAATGCGACCTCGTGCGTAACCCCTGTGTGAGAGAGGGATCCCAGGCAGACTTATATGATGATTGGATTTGACTCTCCCTAACTCAGGATGCTACTGTTTGTTTTTGAAACTTTGGAGAGTTATGCTCACAGCCCTAATCCAAAGTACTAAGCCTATTCTACTGTTGGTGGAGGATCCTAGGAAAGAAAAAGTTCTAGATAACTTTTAATTAGTGTTGATTTTTATAGTTGTTCTTTACGCAAATGGGTGCATGGAAGTGAAACAAATGGAATTATGAATCAGACCCAAAGAATGCATCAAATGTGATAAGCAGTCATTTCCTTTTAATGAACATTTATCTAAGGGAGAGAGAAAGTTCTTTTCACTAACAAGCACAAATACGGAGTGTCCTCGAACAATTCTTTTTCTCAATCAAATCTTGATGTAATGCTAAAACTTTTAAATGCATTCTAATATGCACGATCAATCATGAAGATGTCTTTTATTGTTTGCATATGAATAATGATTGATTCAACATAATTCTCATCTTGCTAATTACCTTTTTGTATGAATGGAAACCAAAGTAGCACAAGCAAAAGTCATGCAAACAATACACCCTTTAATGCAATCAAAACAAAAAGCGAAAGAAGAGAAACAATCAAAGAAAAAAAAAAAAAACTTCACACCCAAAGGAAGAATTTGAAGAACAATGATCTTAACTAAAATCGAGATGAAGAGGTCTGTAGGCCTTTGATGACCTTCACCAGGGTTTTTACTCAGTTAAGCAGAGAGAAAGACAATGCATGAGTCTTGGACTCGAATCAACAGAAAAACTCAATAACAATGGTGAAGAAGGCTACAAAGTTCAACTAGTAAGATGTTTATTCTTCAAGCAAAAGACAGATGTCAAGGCTGAAAGGGAAGAAACATTGACTCAGAAGGTTACTCAGCAGAGGAGACACAGAGGCAAAACCCAGAAAAAACAATTCTGGAAGGTTTTTTGGGCCAAAGAGGGCTGGCGCTCTGTTGCCAAGGGCAAGGAGTGTTGTAGCGCTCTGTGCAAGGGTATGGGGGAGCACTGGTTCTTTGCTAACACTAGGACAAGGGCGCTAGGTTCAAAAACTCCCAGAAATGTCAAAAAATTCCAAAAATTGCAATCCAAACTCGACAACTATGCTGAGTATGATAGGGTAAGGATCCAATCAGCTCATGAAACTGATCAAAAGAGGAGTGAACCGGGTCTGAAACAATCAAGGGATGGAACAAGGTCAATGAGGAGAAATCAAAACAAGATGTTTCGATTTGAGGCTATCTCCCCAGTGGAGTCGTCAGTTTCTGTTGTAGGAAAATCTCCCTGCGGATAGGTAGATCGCCTCTAAGAGCTTGACCCTAACTCTAGACTGAAAATTCTTAACGTGGACACTGAATTCCTTTCAAATCTATCTAAGCTAACACATGGGAAGGAAGGATAACAACAGTACCTTTTTATCGATGTTTGTCCCTGTACGCTCCTAGTTGTGCTTCGATCCTTTGCTCCTCGCTAGATCCTGTAGACAAAACAAGATACGACCACTTCCTACTCTATTGATATTAGCTTGAAAATAGATCTATCAATTAATGATAAGTTCATGTGACATTATACACAAACTAGAAAGAAACAGGCCAAGCGTGTCATATTGATGAGAATAACAACAACAATACTTACAATCGTAGATGCGAATGCGACAGCTTCGTCGAGTCCTCTTCGTCCAACCCTTTCCTGAAAGATCCACAACCTGGATAACAACAGCTTCACTGATCACTCTCCTTTGGTTGACTGTGTGTTCTCTTCAATATCATAAGTTTCATACCATCAATTCTTCCCCCATCAGCTCTGCTAGCACCACTTATGAGATCATAAGTTTGGTGTAATTCTCCTTTTCCCATCCTCTTTCACCATTATAAAGCTTGTTTATATAGCCTTGGAGAGGCTTTAACCACTTGATATATCCTTGGGGAAGTTGAGGATTTGCCTCCTTCAGTTGAGGATCTGCCCTAGGATCATGGTTGGACTAGGGATTCAAATCCAACTGCCTTCCAAGAATGAAAAGATGCTTCCCCCATTCATCTCAACAGCTTAACAACTGCCCATAATAGGTAGCGCTCCCTCAAAAGGGCCATCAGAGCGTTGTAGTGCTCCCTAGTAGGCATTAGGGGGGCGCCAACGCTCTCAAAATCTATAGCGCTCCTTTAAAAGGGCCAGGGGAGATTTATAATGCTCCCTGACAATGTAAGGGGGAGCGTCGGCGCTCCGAGATAGTGTAAGGGGGAGTGTTGCCCTCCAAAAACTCAGTTTTTGAGGTGCTTTCAGATGGCAAAAGGTTTGCAAGCCTGCTGACTCATTTCTCCTCTTCCAAATCAAATGTTTGAGGTGTTTCAAGTGTCTTTCTCATGTCGTTATAGGCACGACATAGGCATCATGGTAGCATGCTTTCTCTGACACTTGCGACACTTGTGAGCAACATGCGACACTTGCAACCTTGTGAGCAAAATGCGACACTTGAGACACTTGTAATGACAACACTTGCGACACTATCGAAGTGAGTAATTTTGATGTGTAACACCATATACTCATTTGAATTTCCTTCTTTTTCCATGCTTGCTTGGCTCTCACTCTTCCCCAAAAGAATTGCTTGATTGTCACACTTCTCCCATGCTCTCCATAACTCTATGAGGTGATATCACACACCTACCCTCTTACATGAATTCAATGTTTGAGTGTGATAAATCAAAGGGAGGATTATATGGTAATGATGTTCCTTCCAACCATAGGCTTGTTGTTCATTTTCTCTCAATAGAAAGCCATCCCTAAGCTAAGGTTATGAGTCCACAAGGAGTTATGGATCTCTTGGTTGTCCACTGTTCACACTCAGTGACCCAAAACCCAGGTAATATTCCAACAAATATTCCAATTCACCAACTCTCTTCCCCTCCACATGCACAACCCAAGGAATGGGATCCCCCGTCTCTTCCATGAACTCCTCAATTGTCATTAAAACCCAAAATTCGACCTTCCAGGCCAAATTTAACTCTGCAACGTGCAGGTTGATGCCCTTAATCATCTCCTCGTCCATTCTGAGTGCAAATTCGACCTAGATTTGCTTGGAAATTTGAGGTTTTCACTCCAGATTTGCAAATTTCCCCAAATCCATTATAGATCAAACTCTAGAATAGTGAATTTACCAAATTCGCATTGGTCTTTGGCCCATACAGGTCCGGTGTTGAACCAAAAACTCTGATACCAAATTGTAACATACCCATTACTAACAAAAACTAAATTTTGTTTTGATACTAATATGTATAATACCAACCTCCTAAAAATGGAATTAAATTCTCCATGTAAATACAAAATTAACGCAAGAATCAAAGCTCATCAAAATTCGCATGCATATACAACATATATAAAAACCCATGATTGCAATTGAAAAAACAAACACACAATATTCATTAAACATTTTACACGGTGGAATAAACATATAAAATACAACAAAAACTTATCTTTAAAATGGTTGAACCAATTGACTGCATACAGGGGTCGTTCCTTCCATCCATAGGTTTGTTGTTCATTTTCTCTCAATAGAAAGCCAACCCTAAGCTAAGGTTATGAGTCCACAAGGAGTTATAGATCTCTTGGTTGTCCACTCTCCACACTCAGTAGCCCAAAACCCAGGTAATACTCAAACAACTATTCCAATTCACCAACTATCTTCCCCTACACATGCACAACCCAAGGAATGGGACCCCCCGTCTTTGCCACGCAATCCCTTGGGCCTTCACAATTCCCTCCAAGGCTCCACTACACTCAGTTGGCTAGGTATCTCACAGCTGGGGACTCCGGGAACTCTCAACTGCTCCATGAGTGCTCACAACATTCTTCTCGAGGCTCTTGATCCATTTCCTCCACATGACAGGTCAATTATAGGAATACAACCTACATTAAATGCCTACAACCTTCATTCTTAGCATAAAAATCCACCCAACAAGTTGTCTTTCCATGGCTAACATGTCTGGTGCTCTTCCTAACACCCAATTCCTCTCTTACTCTCCAAATCAACAAGTAAAAATTGTCTACCATACTCATTTGAATTTCCTTATTTTCCCATGCTTGCATGACTCTCACTCTTCCCAAAAAGAATAGTTTGATTATCACACTTCTCCCATGATTGCTTGTACTCAACTCATGCTCTCCATAACTCTATGATGTGATCTCACACACCAACCCTCACACATGAATTCAATGTTTGAGTGTCATAAGTCAAAGGGAGGATTATATGGTAATGACGTTCCTTCCATCCATAGTATTGTTGTTCATTTTCTCTCAATAGAAAGTCAACCCTAAGTTAAGGTTATGAGTCCACAAGGAGTTATGTATCTCTTGGTTGTCCACTCTCCACACTCAGTAGCCCAAAACCCAGGTAATTCTCCAAAAAATATTCCAATTCACGAGCTCTCTTCCCCACCACATTCACAACCCAAGGAATGGGATCCCTCGTCTCTGCCATGAACTCCCCAATCGTCATTAAAACCCAAAATTCAACATTCCAAGCCAAATTTAACTCTGCAATGTGCAAGTCAATGCCCTTGATCATCTCTTCAACCATTCTGAGTGTAAATTCGACCTGGATTTGCTTAGAAATTTGGGATTTTCACTCCGGATTTCCAAATTTCCCCAAATCCATTATAGATCAAACTCTAGAATAGTGTATTTACCAAATTCACACTGGTCTTTGGCCCATACGGGTTCAGTGTTGAACCAAGAATCCGATACCAATATGTAACATACCCATTACTAACAAAAACTAAATTTTGTTCTGATACTAATGTGAGCAATTTCACCTTGAGCATGTTTCCCCTTATGTCATCATTTTTTCCAAAGACCCCTTCCAAGGTGGTCCAGGATTCATTGGGGGTTTTACAAGAAGATATGTGAAAAAGGAGATAAGGAGAGATGAGACTGCAAATTGTTCTGAATGCTTCATCCATTTGATTTAGATACTTGGATTTTTCTATGGTTGATGTTGGTTTTATGTCTATATTCAAGGTTAACTTGTACAATCCTCTCGTTCGGAGATGTATGATTATTATCTTCTTCCATGCAAAGTAATTGTAAGGTGTAAGAATGAATTCTTTGGGGAATTTCATCTTTTTGTTGTCTTCAATCTTTGGTACCTGCAAAAAAGAATTTGGTGTAGATTTTCTTAGCAGTCCGTCGACTCTGATACCATGTAAATGTGTTGAAACTACACATAATATATCTAGGTAGAAAATACCACACACATTTGCAGAGAGAAATTGAGAAAGAAGAAGCAAGAGAGAAAGAATGGAAGAATTCTCATTAACCGTGATGAATAATGAATAATTTACACATGATATACTCTATATAACTTAATCAATGCACAATGGAGAAGAAGGAAATGTGCCATAGTGGTGGTATAGAGTGATCTGGGTACACACCAGCAGTTACGGTAGTGAATCTCCACCTAGTCTAGTCTCTCAAGCAATTACAGGAGTGAACTGCCACCTAGTTGAGTTAACTAGTCTACCAGTCTTCAGTTAACTAACTAAAACATAGTGAAGTGAGAAGGAGATCAGGGAATCATGGGTAATGCGCCAGTCTGGTGATGATACCAAGGCGAATGCGCATTAGTTGGTAATGATCTTAATGTTGCATGGTGACAAAACCAATGCAGCATAGAGACTCCACTCAACTAGTCAAACTGAAGTGAAAACTTGAGAGAATATTCTCCCTAGAGAAATATTCTTCCTAAAATATAGGAGACTGGATAATGACTAATAAACAAGGAAAAACCTTAGGAAAAAGAAATCCTAGGTGTGTGTGAAGTAACTCCAACACCAACTCCTCTTTTTCTCTCCAAATCAACAAATACAAATTTTCTACCATACTCATTTGAATTTCTTTATTTTTCCATGCTTACTTGACTCTCACTCTTCCTCAAATGAATTACTTGATTGTCACACTTCTCCCATTCTTTCTTATACTCAACCCATGATCTCCATAACTCTATCAGGTGATCTCACAAACCAACCCTCTTACATGAATTTAATGTTTGAGTGTCATAAGTCAAAGGGAGGATTATATGGTAATGACACATTAACTCGGGCAAAAGACATGGGTTTCCCCTTGGATCCCTCTTTATCCCCCTTTCTTATGGAATCACAACCCCCCATCATTATCATCCCTCTCATATCACAGTCAATGATTTACTTTTATTAATTATTCACTATATGATTTGCATAGCCTAGCCCTCAACCATATTGATCAATGCAGGCTCTTTGTCCTGTGACATATTGTCTCACTAGCCTAAATTGCATTTACACAATTACATTATAACTTATGGGGATTAAAATTGGGGATGTTACAACTTCATCTTGTTTGTGCACCTTCATTCACCATACCATTATTCACATGTCCATTATAGCATGCAACCCATTTCTTTGTGAGATAACCTTCCTTTGCAACCAACCAAATACTTTGTGTGCACATATATTTCACACTAATTTTAACCTATGCCTTCTCTCGCACACTCCTTGACTGGCCTACACCTTATTTCTACTAACGCTTAACCTTTCTATTATTATTGCACGTGCGTTAGCCGTTTTGGCACATTCTCATTACAATGCCTTAGCCTTGGTGCTATATGCTCCCATATTATTTCCAACCATAATCACACCAAAAAAAGGAAATAAGTGCCTTCCCCCACCACCACCTTCTAACACATTTGGCATTGTATATGAAAAGGTAAAGGATTTTCTTTTAGTTCTTTCATTCATAATACTTATTCTAATCTAGCTCAGTTAGGTACTATTACCCACCATGCTTAGAGGTAACTAGAGGATATCATGTCTCAAGGCCCACAATGGAAATCATAATATACACCATGATGATGATGATGATCAACATGTCCACAGATGGAATCCTAGCAACCTCCCTTATTTGTCTCCCATTTGGATCAACCAAGGCTCATCACATTCAAGCAACCCAAAGTATGGGAGGCAGTAATCACCATGAGGTAAGTTATTATTTCTTTCATGCAAATTCGTGTACTTAATTTCTTCAGCCATCCAAATGAGGACCTTTGGTTGAAGTCGGATAATGGATCACTGGTTTGGGAAATTGTGTTAGTTTCCTTGTTTCACCTTGGTGGTGTTGGCAACCATTTTGCAATTTTATTTTTTACCTTACAAGATGCCTACACAAGGGTTTTGAACCCTCAATACTCGTCGCAATTCTTTAAACAAAATGACACTATTATCATTTTCTTTCGCACACTTGCCTTTTGTTTTCATTTTCACGACTACAAGCGTGAAAACCTTCAGTTGGGAGTCATGTTGATAGCGTTAAAATGATCTTTTGAATTTTTAGGAATCCTTTTGTTCATATGGTCATAATTTTTTCACCTCTAACTCACTAGAGGTCATACATTTGTCAACACACCAAACCTTTATTCACTTTGCATTTTTTGTTGATATGGTTTCAATTTATAAAGTCGTGATGCAATGATTTTTGGTGTTTTTGATTAAATCCTTGGTGCAATGGTTTCATACAACGCATTAATTTTATGATGAAATCTTTGGTGCAATATTCGACATGTTGTTTTGGTTTTAAATCATACAAATGCTATTGTTTGTTCAAACATTCGGATCGACTTGTCATGGTTTTCAATGGTTATTCATTTGGCATGTTGTTTACATTGTTTTTGACACACACCAAAGGTGATTTGAATTACCAATGTGTCGTCGATTGTACATGCCAACATGAATGTTTTGCATGGTTTCAATTCACTCCACCACCCTCGCATGCATAAGCATTAACATCTGCCTTGCTCCTCGGGCTACCTTTGCTTGTTTTGAGAAAACTGTGGGAATTGGTCCTGTCTCTACCCTGTCCAACCCCCTCACCGTTTACCCTGTTGACTGTGTGCTCTCTCCTATGGCCCCTGTAGTGCGCATAGAACCCAATGGCGTCCAAACGTTGTTGTTATTTGATAATGCTCGTGAGGACCCGAAGAGTAATGGTTGGTTAGTGTTCATTCAAAAATTTGAGGGTTTCAACCTCGCAGTCGCTCAACAGTTTTCCCTCACATTAGATGGATGCAGAGCCAAAGTTGGGGACATCCAACTCGAATTGGACAAAGAATTCCTCAGCTCAGCCACAGGTTTGCCAACCAAGGGTCACAAGTGGTTTAAGAATTCGAAGGTGGATGAAGTGCCATGGACGCTCCTATTTACCTCGAGGAAAATTATCAGTTGTGACAAAGGTATGCCAGTCACAACCGTTAAGTATCGATGGCATGATTTATTGGCTATTGTTAAGAAATTTGTTACTTGCGAAGGTAGATATGGTTTAGTTTTTCTTTACCATCTCCAACTGCTTATGAATTTCATAGATTTCCATTTGAATATGCCTCATTACCTCCTTCGTAGTCTGTATAAAATGGATAAAAGTTATAAGAGGGAGAAGGACGATTCCAGCCTCTTCCATCACTGTTTGATTAAAATTATCATAGTCCATCATTTGAGGTTAAGTGGAGACTGTTGGGAAGCTTTCTTGTTGAGGAATGGCTTTGTCAGCCCCGAATCTGGTCAAATGGACAAGACTTTGGTCACCGAAACCCTTGTCGGGCCTATTGTGCCCCCTCCTACCCTCCTACCCGTTGTTGAACCCTCGACCTACCTGAACGATGACCTACCCGACACCTTGCCTGACTCATGCCAAAAAGACAGTGTAATCCTAGTAAGAGGCCTGCAAGAAAAAAGGGCAAGGGTAACACCGATGTCAATAGGAAGGGAAAGAAGGTTGCACGTTGGGTATCTAGGTGTGCTCGCAATAAACCCAAACAAAACACAGACCAGAAGCCTATTGTTTTGAGTGAAGATTTGGATTCTGATATTGAGAGATTTCTGACCGAAGATTACCCATACTCACACAGCCTTTTTTCTGTCAAACCCTACAACTACGTATCCAACCTCCCACCGTGACTTAAGGATGACCCTAACTTCCCCGAGATCAAGTTTGACAGTGGAACCCCTGGTTATTTAAAAGATCCTTCACCTACAGTGACTCGTCCTGATCAACCACAATGCACTGAATGCAACTCATGGCTCGAACGATACTATACAGATGTCCCTCTGTTGCAATCCAGAATTAATTCCTTGGAGGACCGAGTGATTGTGTTAACCAAGGAAATGACAGATTGCAAGCTTATGATAAGACACAAAAGACTACGGGCTCTGTCGTGTTCAAAAATGTTGAGGCAGCCACTGCCATTATTAACTCGAAATTATCCTGACTGAATCGTATCCCTACAGCCAAGGTATGTTTTTTCAACAATGGTTTTAGAATGATTTGGTTTGTTTTGAATTAGCATAAACGATTTGGTCTGTTTTGAATTAGCATAAGTGATTTTGTTGGTTTTGAATTAGCATAAACGATTGTGTTTGCTTTGAATTAGTATAAAAGATTGGTTTGATAAATCGAATATAGTTCTGTTTTGATTGAATTAATTTAATACGATTATGTTTGTAAATATGACCAGCTACAGAATCGTGAGATTCTATAGCTAGTCATAAAATTCGAATTTTTGTTGATTTTACAATTGAATACTATCTAAAATTGTTTATTTTTGTCCATCTACAGGTACACACGAATTTCCAATGGGAGTTGGATCGATAATGGCATTTTAGAACACGCTTTTTGTTACACAGTTTTTGGATTAGGTTATTAGTCTTAGGCAGAAATAGGAATCTGGGAGATTGTTCCCATATTTTTTGCAAACAGTTTTTGATATTTTCCACAAGGATTGTTTTATCATGTGGCCTTTATATACTTATTATTTTTTGTAAACAATCCATCACTGTTGGGAGAAAAGAGACTATGGACTTATGATTATACAGACTCGAATAAAAGTGGATTTTTTGTACGGCTTTAGCTTCAATTTATCTTACTTATGTTCAAGTTTTTGTGCATTTTAATTTGTAATCAAAGTATTGACTACTTTAGATATCAAGATTTGTTACAGGTTGATGCGATATGATTTAAATTCTGTCCATATTTGATGTATCTCATTTTTCTTACAACAATTACTTTGTTTTAATTTAATGAAAAGAAGGTTTATCTTCTTTGTTAAATGAACAACTATGTACAAATCTTTGCAGAGGGATTTATCTTGATGTGATTGTTTGTAAATTATAAAATTGTTGTTGCCATATCCTTTATCTGTTTCGTCGTTAGCAACTTTGAAGCGTTGTTGTTTCGTGTTTACGTGAAGTATTGGAGGATCTGGTGCGAGTTTACCTCATCAAACAATGAACGCAGATGCTTATGCATAGGACAAGTAGGAGGCGATAATTTCAGGTTAGTCTGTTTTTTTATTTTAATAGTTTAATTAATATAAGGATTCACTGTAGTTTAGACAGATATATAATATAGATTCTTGTTTTTATTACTCAGTTAGATAGCTATCATTTCATTTCTTAGCATAGATTAATATTCTTATTGCTTAGTTAGATAGTTGTCGATTTACTTCCTGTTTATAAAAGTTATAAAAAATAAAAAAATATTGAACAATACCTTCACTGCCAATTTATACATGATTTTCGCAGGTTTTCGATTAAAAATTTGCAATCTGTGAATACTGTACATATCATAGAAATATAATTGTATTGATAACTGAACATTTAATAAGTAGAATTATTGTTTTATAATATTAGTTAGTAAACTGTATATATATATATATATATATTAGATTTGTATATAGTTTGCAGAAGTTGTTTTTTCACTTAGATTAGTTTCTTTAGCTTAGTTTTTTTTTTCTTTAATTTTCTTAGGACCTAGATTGGCTAACGGAGCCGCTAAACCTGTCAGAGTGGATTAATCCAAACGTCTTGGGTTATTTAGACAACCCCGGACCAGATCCACCCCTCCAGTTGACGAGCGGTCAATTTCACCCATCAACAAATGGTGCTAGAAGGAGGGCCTGAAAATTATTAATGGCACGAGGCGGTCGTAAGACTCCTCCACCACCCAACCGCTCACCTATAGTGACAAGAAGTCATTCAAATGACAACATCATCCCTCAAACATCAACCACATCAAACGACGATCTACGGATCACAGTTGAACCAGTAACCCCAAATCCTATGGGTGGTGACGTACAAGAGATTGTCCGCCAATCTCTCTTAAGAACACATAGTGCCTTCACACATTTAAGGCAACCAAATTGACCTTTGGACCAATCGTTAGATTTCTCTGATATCAGAGAACAAATCAGAGGCACTAACCTCACTTTAAACCCTACAAATCCAACCCTCACTCCTGCTGCAGGAGGATCTGGAATACCACCCTCACCACCTCCATCATCCCCTTCTTCTTCTGGAGAAGACTCTTCTGACGAAGGAAGTTCCTCTTCTCAGCCTTCCACACTGCCTACACGAATGGCCAACCAGAATAATCTTGCCAGACCCTGGCTCAACCAAGATGCAGTAGTTGTACCTGGGCTTCAACATCCCTTACCTAAACATCTGGAGAAGTGGCTCCCCAAGTTTGACCCTGACTCTAAACAGATTGCCGAAGATCACATTAAAAAGTTTATGTTATCCATTAGACTCTGTAATGTCGAGCATGAAGACGTAGTCTGTATATTGTTCCCCTATACTTTCGAGGGCAATGCCTCTACTTGGTACTTTTCCCAGCAGCCCCATACCATCGTGTCGTGAGAGAAGTTCGAATCCTTCTTTCTTGAGAAGTTTGGAGACGATAAGTCCCCAGAAGTTCTAGTCATGGAGCTTTCTAGTTTAAGAATGAGCCCCAAAGAGAAAATCAAAGACTTTAACAAAAGATTCTTAACACTAAAGAACCGAATCCATACAGATTCGATGCCTGCGGAGAATCTTATCATAGCATACTATACTAAAGCCTTGCATAAAAGTATAGCCATTTGGGTAAAACAATCTAAGAAAGCCACGTTGTTAGAGGCCTTCGAAGAGGCCAGTTAGATTGAGAAATACATCCTTAGTTTAAAGGACACCACTAGCAATGAAACAGAGACTATTTCATCTTCCAAAAAGAAAATCGAAATCCTCCCTAGACCTGCTCAAAATAAAACACAACCTGAAAGCTCAGATTTAGAAAACTTAACAAAAGTCGTTCAAAAACTGTCAAATCAAGTTATAGATTTGAAAAGGATGACTGAAGAAGCTTATTCGAGCAAAGGGCCTTATAAACCTCCATTTAGGAATCCTTTTCCCACCAATCGACCTAATTCAAATACCGAGGGCCTAAATCTAGAAAGCCTGCAATTCGCCATTCAAACAATTCTAGAAGCCCAAGATAACTTGATGCCCCCCGAGATCCCTGAGGAAGTAGTTGAACAAGAGAAAGTTGAAGAAGAAGAATATTCTCCGAACATTTTTGGACACTTCTCGAATAGCATTTTTCAAGCTAATTTCGAGACAATACATCCCTACAATACTAGGAGTAAGACAACAAAAAAACCGTCTTCGGAAAGCACTACGACTTTGCCCCCAAAACAGTCTAAACCAGCTGAGACTAAACAGATTCATGTAAACCCAAACTTATATTATGATTTATTTGAAGATCTAAAAAAGTTAAGGGCTAACATTTCTATTTATGAATTATTAAAATTTTCGTTTCTGCTACAAAAAATGTTACAGAATATTGCAGAGAATAGCAAAAACGGTAATCCAAGCAATAACAAAGTTGTTCAGAAGAATCCAAAAGTTCCTCAGAAGGATTCTGCTAAGAACAATTCTGATCCTCATGAGAAGGGAAGCCTTCCTGTAAATAATGTAACAAATGTAGATAAATTAGCTTTAGAGGCTGCGAGTAAAAAGCCACAAGATTCCACCATTAGTACTCGTAGAAATGTACCTCCTTTTTTGTTAACTTTCGAAATCTTTAATAGAAACGTGCACAATTGTATGGTATATTCAGGAGCATCATCCAATGTAATGCCATGGTCTGTGTGTCAGAAGATTAATGCTGAAGTTGAACCATCCACCTTAAAGATCATCCAACTTGATCGAACCAACATTAAAGTTATAGGCGAATTAAGGAATGTGCTTATAAGATTATCATCTAACCCCAAAGTTCATCAAGTGATTGATATTATTGTTGTGGATATTCCAGAAGTTTATGGTTTGTTTTTAAGCAGAGACTAGTCAGAGTAGCTACACGGCTATTTCGCGACAGATTGGTCTCACCTGTAGCTACCCAAGAATGGCAAGCCCAACAAGATCAAGGTAAATCGTGAACGCTACCTAAAGCTCACAATCACAGATTTAAATGATCATAATGAACCATTTACACCTTCTGTCGATTCACCTGAAATACAAGGGATGGATACCTTTTTTGGAAATTTCATGGCCGAGACTTCAACTATCACTAACCCAGAACAACAGTCCAAGATTGTAGCATATATGCAACCAACAGTTTCTACACAATGGTCTCATGCACCCGATAAAAATCAAATATGGTCTCTTTACTTTGACGGGTCAAAGTCCAAGGAAGGAGTTGGTGCAGGTTGCATTATTATTGATCCAACAAGTAACAAAACCCTGATTGCATGCAGGTTAGAATTTGAATGTACTAATAACACAACAGAATACGAGGCTTTATTGCAAGGCCTCAGAAAAGCTTTAGATATGAACATTCAAAATTTGACTTTCTTTAGCGATTCGGAAATCGCGGTTAGACAGGTAAGAGATTCTATCCACTGTCTATCTCTGCATCTTAAAATATACCAATCTGAGGTATGGAATATTATGAATAAGTTTTCTACTTTCAACATAAATTCTATTCCTAGATTGAATAATTCTGAAGTTGATTTATTAGCTAACGTAGCTTCCAAACTCTTTCCTGCAGAAGGCTTGTCCCCGAATGCATTCTCCGTCGAACTGTTGTTTAGACCATCTGTTCCCGACAACATTACGAATCGAAGAGTCTTCGACGACGACTAACAAATTATCAATTTCCTGCATATGGAAGAAACTTTCCAAGGCGCGGTGATCGACGAATGCACTTATGATGACAATCTACGCGATTTCACGGTAATACCAGATCCGAGATCTCCTGAATCTTCATCGGACATGGTAAATTCTATCCCTAAATCTGTAGTTAGATTAGAAAAATTTTACGATCTTCAAGACAAATTCAAAAAATCGGTCAACTGTAAAACAAATTGTTCCTCTTTATCGTATGAAAAAGTAAACCTGGGAACTAATGACAATCCACAGTGCATTAATTTAGGGGTGGGGTGTTCTGAACAAGAGACAGCCACATTTATTAAATTGTTTAAGGAATTCAAAGATGTTTTTGCATGGACGTATGACGACCTTAAAACTTTTGACCCTAACATCATTCAACACGTCATTCCTATGAAACCCCAAACCTTTCTGTTTCAACAAAAGTTAAGAAAAATGCACCCTAAGCTCGAACCGACCGTCAAAAAAGAATTAAATAAAATACTAAATGCTAAGATAATTTTCCCAGTTAGGCACACGCAATGGGTTTCTAACCTTGTCCCTGTCCGGAAGAAGAGTGGTGAAATCCGACTATGCGTCGATTTCAGAAACCTTAATCGAGCGTCTGATTAAGACAACTACCCTTTCCCACCCATGGAACAGATCCTTCAACAGGTATCTGGTTTTGAAAGATTATCCTTATTGGATGGTTTTTCAGGGTACAACCAAGTCCTGATGTCTCCTCCAGACCAACTTAAAACTACCTTCCGCACTCCATGGGGCACCTATGCTTATAGGAAAATGCCCTTTGGACTCATTAATGTCGGTGCCACTTTCCAGAGAGCGATGGACTTCATTTTTCTGAGGCTTAATCAATCAATCTGTCGTGGTTTACCTAGATGCTGTTATTGTATTCTCAAAAAACAAAACTGATCATCTAGCTCATTTAATAGTCGTTCTACAGCGATGTCATAAGTACGACATTTCCTTGAATCCTAAAAAATCTATCTTCGCAGTAGAACAAGGTAAACTCTTGGGATTTATTGTTTCAAGCAAAGGGATGATTATCGACCCTGAAAGGACTCAATTCATCTCAAAACTTCCCCCTCCCTCATCCAAAAATTATATGCAGTCTTTCTTAGGCCAGATAAACTTTGTCAGGAGATTCGTCCCCAGTTTCTCCGAAATGGTGATACCTTTACATAATTTATTTACGAAAGACGCGCAATATCACTGGGTACACGTAGAGAACCAAGATTTTAATTCAATAAAAAAGGCCATAATAGACGCCCCTTCTCTCATGAGCCGCGACTTTTCACAAGACTTCACACTCTACACATTTTCTTCTGATCGCTCCTATGCTGCTGTCCTAACTCAAAAGAACGCTGAAAATAATGAAGTACCCATTGCCTTTATGAGCTCTGCTTTCAAAGGCAAGAAACTTAACTACCCAGTGGTAGATCAGCAGGCCTATGTTGTTTTTAAAGCAGTCAAGCACTTTCGATCTTATCTTTTGAAATCTAAGACGAAAATTATTGTCCCTTACCCAGCCGTCAGAAATTTGTTAGTGCAGAAAGAACTAGGGGAAAAGAGGGTGAACTAGGTTACCTCCTTACAAGAGTATGACATAGAAATCACCCCAACTCAAATAGTGAGAGGCCAAGGGTTATGCAAGTTAGTTGTTGACTCAACAATAATACAGCAAGAAGAAAACGATATGTCAGACCCAAGACAACACAATCAAAATTCAATCTACTGTGCACAAAACTCTGTCAGTCCCTGGTATGATGATATAAAATTATGTCTTGAACATGGGTCAGCCCCCCATCACCTGGATCCCAATAAAAGAAGAGCGTTAAGATTAAAATCTACCTCCTTTCAGTTGATTAATCATATTTTGTTTCATCAAAATTTCGATGGAGTACTAATGCACTGTCTTGAGAAAGATGAAGCAGAAAAGGTCTTACTAGAATTGGATGCAGGAGAAGCTGGTGGGCATTTTCGTGGGAACACCACTACCCATAAAGTTTTAAGAGCTGGTTATTACTGGCCCACACTTTTTAGAGATGCTCATGCCTTGTGTCGCAAGTGTATTATTTGTCAAAAATCATCAGGGCGGATACAAAGGTATGTCAGTCACAGGTGTATTAGTTGTGACAAAGGTATGCCAGTCACAACCCTTAAGTCTCGATGGCATGATTTATTGGCCATTGTTAAGAAATTCGTTACTTGCGAAGGTAGATATGGTTTAGTTTTTCTTTACCATCTCCGGTTTCTTATGAATTTCATAGATTTCCCTTTGAATATGCCTCATTACCTCCTTCGCAGTCTGTATAAAATGGCTAAACGTTATAAGAGGGGGAAGGCCGATTCCAGCCACTTTCATCATTGTTTGATTAAAATTATCATAGTCCATCATTTGAGGTTGAGTGGAGACTGTTGGGAATCTTTCTTGTTGAGGAATGGCTTTGTCAGCCCTGAATGTGGTCAAGTGGATAAGACTGTGGTCACCGAAACCCTTATCGGGCCTGTCGTGCCCCCTCCTACCCTCCTACCCGTTGTTGAACCCTCAAACTACCCAAACGATGACCTACCCGACACCTTGCCTGACTCATGCCAAAAAGACAATGCTAAGCCTAGTAAGAGGCCTGCAAGAAAAAAGGGAAAGGGTAACACCGATGTCAATACCAAGGGAAAGAAGTCTACACACTGGGTATCTAGGTGTGCTCGCAATAAACCCAAACAAAACACAGACCAGAAGCCTATTGTTTTGAGTGAAGATTCAGATTCTGAGATTGAGCGATTTCTCACCGAGGAGTACCCATACTCACACGGCCTTTGTTCTGTCAAACCCTACGACTACGTATCCAACCTCCCACTGTTCCTTAAGGATGACCCTAACTTCCCTGGGATCAAGTTTGACAGTGGAACCCCTTGTTATTTAAAAGATCCTTCACCTATAGTGACTCATCCTGATCAACCACAGTGCACTGAATGCAACTCATGGCTCGAACGATACTATACAGATGTCCCTCTGTTGCAATCCCGAATTAAGTCCTTGGAGGACCGGGTGACTGTGTTAACCAAGGAAAATGACAAATTGCAAGCTTATGATAAGACACAAAAGACTACGGGCTCTGTCGTGTTCAAAAATGTTGAGGCAACCACTACCATTGTTAAATCGAAATTATCCTGACCAAATTGTATCCCTACAACCAAGGTATGTTATTTCAACAATGGTTTTAGAATGATTTGGTTTGTTTTGAATTAGCATAAACGATTTGGTTTGTTTTGAATTAGCATAAGCGATTTTGTTGGTTTTGAATTAGAATAAACGATATTGTTTTCTTTGAATTAGTATAAAAGATTGGTTTGATAAATCGAATATAGTTATGTTTTGATTGAATTAATTTAATACGATTATGTTTGTAAATATGACCAGCTACAAAATCATGAGATTCTGTAGCTAGTCATAAAATTCGAATTTCTGTTGATTTTACAATTGAATACTATCTAAAATTGTTTATTTTTGTTCATCTACAGGTACACACGAATTTCCAATGGGAGTTGGATCGATAATGGCATTTTAGAACATGCTTTTTGTTACACAGTTTTGGGATTTGGTTGTTAGTCTTAGGTAGAAATAGGAATCTGGGAGATTGTTCCCATATTTTTTGCAAACAGTTTTTGATATTTTCCACAAGGATTGTTTTATCCTGTGGCCTTTATATACTTATTATTTTTTGTAAACAATCCATCACTGTTGGGAGAACAGAGGCTATGGAATTATGATTATACAGACTCGAATGAAAGTGGATTTTTTGTATGGATTTAGCTTCAATTTATCTTACTTTTGTTCAAGTTTTTGTGCATTTTAATTTGTAATCAAATTATTGACTACTTTAGATATCAAGATTTGTTACAGGTTGATGCGATATGATTTAAATTATGTCCATATTTGATGTATCTCATTTTTCTTACAGCAATTACTCTGTTTTAATTTAATGAAAAGAATGTTTATCTTCTTTGTTAAATGAACAACTATGTACAAATATTTGCAGAGGGATTTATCTTGATGTGATTGTTTGTAAATTATAAAATTGTTGTTGCCATATCCTTTATTTGTTCCATCGTTAGCAATTCTGAAGCGTTGTTGCTTCGTGTTTACGTGAAGTATTGGAGGATTTGATGCGGGTTTACCTCATCAAACAATGAACGCAGATGCTTATACACATAACAAGTAGGAGGCGATAATTTCAGGTTAGTCTATTTTTTTTTTTTAATAGTTTAATTAATATAAGGATTCACTGTAGTTTAGACAGATATATAATATAGATTCTTGTTTTTATTACTCAGTTAGACAACTATCATTTCATTTCTTAGCACAGATTACTATTCTTATTTCTTAGTTAGATAGCTATCAATTTACTTCTTGTTTATAAAAGTTATAAAAAAATCAAAAAATATTGAACAATACCTTCGCTGCCAATTTATACATGATTTTCGCAGGTTTTCGATTAAAAATTTGCAATCTGTGAATACTGTACATATCATAGAAATATAATTGTATTGATAACTGAACATTTAATAAGTAGAATTATTGTTTTATAATATTAGTTAGTAAACTGTATATATATATATTAGATTTGTATATAGTTTGCAGAAGTTGTTTTTTCACTTAGATTAGTTTCTTTAGCTTAGTTTTTTTTTCTTTCGTTTTCCTAGGACCTAGATCGGCTAACGGAGCCGCTAAACCTGTCGGAGTGGATTAATCCAAACGTCTTGGGTTATTTAGACAACCCCGGACCGGATCCACCCCTCCAGTTGACGAGTGATCAATTTCGCCCGTCAACAAATGGCACTAGAAGGAGGGCCTGAAAATTATTAATGGCACGAGGCAGTCGTAAGACTCCTCCACCACCCAACCGCTCACCTATAGTGACAAGAAGTCATTCAAATGACAACATCGTCCCTCAAACAAGAACCACATCAAATGACGATCTACGGATCACAGTTAAACTAGTAACCCCAAATCCTACAGGTGGTGACGTACAAGAGATTGTCCGCCAATCTCTCTTAAGAACACATAGTGCCTTCACCCATTTAGGGCAACCAAATTGACCTTTGGACCAACCGTTAGATTTCTCTGATATCAGAGAACAACTCGGAGGCACTAACCTCACTTTAAACCCTACAAATCCAACCCTCACTCCTGCTGCAGGAGGATCTGGAATACCACCCTCACCACCTCCATCATCCCCTTCTTCTTCTAGAGAAGACTCTTCTGATGAAGGCAGTTCCTATTCTCATCCTTCCACACTGCCTACACCAATGGCCAACTAGAAATATCCTGCTAGACCCTAGCTCGACCAAGATGCAGTAGCCGTACTTGGGCCTCAGGATCCCTTACACAAACATCCAGAGAAGTGGCTCCCCAAGTTTGACCCTGACTCTAAACAGATCGCCAAAGATCACATTAAAAAGTTTATGTTAGCCATTAGACTCCATAATGTCGAGCATGAAGATGTAGTCTTTAGATTGTTCCCCTATACTTTTGAGGGCAATTCCTCTACTTGTTACTTTGCCCAGCAACCCCATACTATCGTGTCGTGGGAGAAGTTCGAATCCTGCTTTCTTGAGAAGTTTGGAGACGATATGTCCCTAGAAGTTCTAGTGATGGAGCTTTCTAGTTTAGGAATGAACCCCAAAGAGAAAATCAAAGACTTTAACCAAATATTCTTAACACTAAAGAACCGAATCCCTACAGATTCGATGCCTGTGGAGAATCTTATCATAGCATACTATACTAAAGTCTTGCATCAAAGTATAGCCATTTGGGTAAAATGATATAAGAAAGCCACATTGTTAGAGGCCTTCAAAGAGGCCAGTCAGACTGAGAAAGACATCCTTAGTTTAAAGTACACGACTAGCAACAAAACAGAGACTATTTCATCTTCCAAAAATAAAATCGAAATCCTCCCTAGACCTGCTCAAAATAAAACACAACATGAAAGCTCAGATTTAGAAAACTTAACAAAAGTCGTTCAAAAACTGTCAAATCAAGTTATAGATTTGAAAACGATAGCTGAAGAAGCTTCTTAGAGCAGAGGGCCTTATAAACCCCCATTTAGGAATCCTTTTCCCACCAACCGACCTAATTCAAATACCGAGGGCCTAAATCTAGAAAGCCTGCAATTCGCCATTCAAACAATTCTAGAAGCGCAAGATAACTTGATGCCCCCCGAGATCCCTGAGGAAGTAGTTGAACAAGAGAAAGTTGAAGAAGAAGAATTTTCTCTGAACATTTTTGGACACTTCTCGGATAGCATTTTTCAAGCTAATTTCGAGACAGTACATCCCTACAATACTAGGAGTAAGACAACAAACAAACCTTCTTCGGAAAGCACTACGACTTTGCCCCCAAAACAGTCTAAACCAGCTGAGACTAAAGAGAGTCATGTAAACCCAAACTTAAATTATGATTTAGTTGAAGATCTAAAAAAGTTAAGGGCTAACATTTCTGTTTATGAATTATTAAAATTTTCGTTTCTGCTACAAAAAATGTTACAGAATATTGCAGAGAATAGCAAAAACGGTAATCCAAGCAATAATAAATTTGTTCAGAACAATCCAAAAGTTCCTCAGAAGGCTTCTGCTAAGAACAATTCTGATCCTCACGAGAAGGGAGGCCTTCCTGTAAATAATGTAACAAATGTAGATAAATTAGCTTTAGAGGCTGCGAGTAAAAAGCACCATTAGTACTCGCAGAAATGTACCTCTTTTTTTGTTAACTTTCGAAATATTTAATATAAACGTGCACAATTGTATGGTAGATTCAGGAGCGTCATCCAATGTAATTCCATGGTCTCTGTGTCAGAAGATTAATGCTGAAGTTGAACCATTGACCTTAAAGATCATCCAACTTGATCGAACCAGCGTTAAAGTTATAGGCGAATTAAGGAATGTGCTTATAAGATTATCATCTAACCCCAAAGTTTATCAAGTGATTGATATTATTGTTGTGGATATTCCAGAATTTTATGGTTTGTTTTTAAGCAGAGAATGGTCAGAGCAGCTACACAACTATTTTGTGACAGATTGGTCTCCCCTGTGGCTACCCGAGAATGGAAAGCCCAACAAGATCAAGGTAAATCGTGAACGCTATCTAATGCTCACAATCACATATTTAAATGATTCTAATGAACCATTTACACCTTCTGTCGATTCACCTGAAATACAAGGGATGGATACCTTTTTTAGAAATTTCATGGCTGAGACTTCAACTATCCCTAACCCGGAATAGCAGTCTGAGATTGTAGCATATATGCAGCCAACAGTTTCTACACAATGGTCTCATGCACCCGATAACAATCAAATATGGTCTCTTTACTTTGATGGGTCAAAGTCCAAGGAAGGAGCTGGTGCGAGTTGCATTATTATTGATCCAGCAAGTAACAAAACCCTGATTGCATGCAGGTTAGAATTTGAATGTACTAATAACACAACAAAATATGAGGCTTTATTGCAGGGCCTCAAAAAATCTTTAGATATGAACATTCAAAATTTGTCTGTCTTTGGCGATTCGGAAATCGTGGTTAGACAGGTAAGAGATTCTATCCACTGTCTGTCTCCGCATCTTAAAAGCTACCAATCTGAGATATGGAATCTAATGAATAAGTTTTCTACTTTCAAAATAAATTCTATTCCTAGATTGAATAATTCTGAAGCTGATTTATTAGCTAACGTAGCTTCCAAACTCTTTCCTGCAGAAGGCTTGTCCCCGAATGCATTCTTCGTCGAACTGTTGTTCAGGCCATCTATTCCCAACAACATTACGAATTGGAGAGTCTTCGACGACGACCAACAAATTATCAATTTCCTGCATATGGAAGAAACTTTCCAAGGCGCAGTGATCGACGAATGCACTCATGACGGCAATCTGCATGATTTCACGGTAATACCAGATCCGAGATCTCCTGAATCTTCATCGGACATGGTAAATTCTATCCCTAAATCTGTAGTTAGATTAGAAAATTTTTACAATCTTCAAGACAAATTCAAAAAATCGGTCAACTGTAAAACAAATAGTTCCTATTTATCGTATGAAAAAATAAACCTGGGAACTAATGACAATCCACAGTGCATTAATTTAGGGGTGGGGTGTTCTGAACAAGAGAAAGCCACATTTATTAAATTGTTTAATGAATTCAAAGATGTTTTTGCATGGACGAATGACGACCTTAAAACTCTTGACCCTAACATCATTCAACAGGTCATTCCTATGAAACCCCAAACCTTGCCGTTTCAACAAAAGTTAAGAAAAATGCACCCTAAGCTCGAATCGACCATCAAAAAAGAATTAAATAAACTTCTGAATGCTAAGATAATTTTCCCAGTTAGGCACACGCAATGGGTTTCTAACCTTGTCCCTATCCGGAAGAAGAGTGGTGAAATCCGACTATGCATCGATTTCAGAAACCTTAATCGAGCGTCTGATAAAAACAACTACCCTGTCCCACCCATGGAATAGATGTTTCAATAGGTATCTGGTTCAGAAAGATTATCCTTATTGGATGGTTTTTCAGGGTACAACCAAGTCCTGATGTCTCCTCCAGACCAACTTAAAACTACCTTTCGCACTCCATGGGGAACCTATGCTTATAGGAAAATGCCCTTTGGACTCAATAATGTCGGTGCCACTTTCCAGAGAGCGATGGACATCTTTTTTCGAGGCTTAATCAATCAATATGTCGTGGTTTACCTAGATGATGTTACTATATTCTCGAAAAACAAAACTGATCATCTAGCTCATTTGACAAACCACATGAGGGAAAGGGAGAGCATACAAAGTTTCAGAACTTATGGCTAGGACTGTTTTTAATTGCTGAAAAATTGGGTCCCCGCTCTTTTCGATTACAGAGTCTAGAGGGACAACTATAAACCTATCCAGTGAATGGCCAAGCTCTAAAAAGGTATTTCGCTTGATGACAACCCTGTGTATACTGTGTAAATATTTTTCTTTTGTTTGCTTTTCTTTTGTTGTTTTGGTTTTGATTTTTTCCTTACGCTTATCAGTTTTTGCTTTTGGAAATACACATATCTGCATTTTGAACTATTCAGACAAAGAAAATAGAAAATTATTTCTTTGAAATGACTGTTGAAAAGTTGTCTAAACATCAATTGTAATATACTTCTAAAATTTACAACCATGTTGAGGAAAGCCTGTTGTTTGAAAGAAGTTTATTGATTTCAATCTGTAAGTGAAGCCTGTCACGATCATCCATTTTCTTCTTACATTGTCCCTATTCCTTAAGGGAATAACTCAGAAGATGTCTCCCTTCTTTCGAAGGTCATTTTTGTAAACAAACCATCTCTGAATCTTAATGAAGGACAGTTTAAAAAATTCTTTTAAGGTCTGTAAAAATATGTCTAAAATATTATAATTTTCACCATCACCCCGCTCAATTATATATCTTTAAAAACTAAACAAATCATTGAAAGAACTGTGGGACGTGCTTGTAAACCCGCTGGGATACTGAACAGGTCTGATGGCAGCGGGTAAATGCATGCATGATGCTAAGATAACTTCGTCGGGGTACTGAACATGCCCGCTAGCAGCGAAGCAATGTCGGTTATATGAAAATTCGCAAGTATGGAATCTCTTGACCTTAAAATGTCTTTTATTCTGATCTGGAACTTCTTGGCAGGATACGGATATCAGAGTGGGTTAAATGGCAACCCTGTCGAGGCTATGGACGCCTGCTGGCAGCAGTGGCTCTGTCAACAGTATTGGAGATTTTATCTTTAACATCATGACTCACTTTTATTAAGACTGTCATCAGTTCTCATCTTTTAAAGCACAGTTGGAATTTTTATGATTAATGATGATGTTTAAACAATTTTTTGGTTGTTTTTGAGTTAGAATTATTCTCATTATCCTAAGATGGATTTGTTCTTTTGGCAGAGATAACTACTTCTACCAGTGTGTCGCCATTGTTGGCAGCCATTTTGCAATTTTATTTTTTTCCTTACAAGATGCCTACACAAGGGTTTTGAACCCTCAATACTCGTCTCAATTCTTTAAACAAAATGAGACTATTATCGTTCGCTTTCGCACACTTGCCTTTCGTTTTCATTTTCACGACTGCAAGCGTGAAAACCTTGAGTTGGGAGTCATGTTGATAGTGTTAAAATGATCTTTTGAATTTTTAGGAATCCTTTTGTTCATATGGTCATAATTTTTTCACCTCTAACTCACTAAAGGTCATACATTTGTCAAAACAAAAAACCTTTATTCACTTTGCATTTTTTTTTTATATGGTTTCAATTTTTAAAGTCGTGATGCAATGATTTTTGGTGTTTTTGATTAAATCCTTGGTGCAATGGTTTCATTCAACGCATTAATTTTATGATGAAATCTTTGGTGCAATATTCAACATGTTGTTTTGGTTTTAAATCATACAAATGCTATTGTTTGTTCAAATATTCAGATCGACTTGTCATGGTTTTCAATGGTTATTCGTTTGGCATGTTGTTTACATTGTTTTTGACACACACCAAAGGTGATTTGAATTACCAAGGCGTCGTTGATTGTACATGCCAACATGAATGTTTTGCATGGTTTCAATTCACTCCACCACCCTCGCACGCATAAGCATTAACGTCTGCCTTGCTCCTCGGGCTACCTCTGCTTGTTTTGAGAAAACTGTGGGAATTGGTCCTGTCTCTACCCTGTCCAACCCCCTCACCATTTACCCTATTGACTCTGTGCTCTCTCTTATGGCCCCTGTAGTGCGCATAGAACCCAATGGCGTCCAAACGCTGCTATTATTTGATAACGCTCATGAGGACCTGGAGAGTAATGGTTGGTTAGTGTTCATTCAAAAATTCGAGGGTTTCAACCTCGCAATCGCTCAGCAGTTTTCCCTCACATTTGATGGATGCAGGGCCAAAGTTGGGGACATCCAACTCAAATTGGACGAAGAATTCCTCAGCTCAGCCACAGGTTTGCCAGCCAAGGGTCACATATGGTTTAAGAATTCGAAGGTGGATGAAGTGCCATGGCCGCTCCTGTTTACCTCGAGGAAAATTATCAGTTGTGACAAAGGTATGATAGTCATAGCCCTTAATTCTCAATGGCATGATTTATTGGCCATTGTTAAGCAATTCGTTACTTGCGAAGGTAGATATGGTTTAGTTTTTCTTTACCATCTCCGGCTGCTTATGAAATTCATAGATTTCCCTTTGAATATGCCTCATTACCTCCTTCGCAGTATATATAAAATGGATAAACGTTATAAGATGGAGAAGGATGATTCCAGCCTCTTCCATCATTGTTTGATTAAAATTATCATAGTCCATCATTTGAGGTTAAGTGGAGACTATTGGGAAGCTTTCTTGTTGAGGAATGGCTTTATCAGCCCTAAATCTGGTCAAGTGGACAAGACGGTGGTCACCGAAACCCTTGTCAGGCCTATCGGGCCCCCTCCTACCCTCCTACCCGCTGTTGAACCCTCGACCTACTCGAACGATGACCTACCCGACACCTTCCCTGAATCATGCCAAAAAGACAATGTTAAGCCTAGTAAGAGGCCTGCAAGAAAAAATGGCAAGGGTAACACCGATGTCAATAGCAAGGGAAATAAGGTTGCACGCTGGGTATCTAGGTGTGCTCACAATAAACCCAAACAAAACACAGACCAGAATCCTATTGTTTTGAGTGAAGATTGGGATTCTGAGTTTGAGTGATTTCTCACCAAGGAGTACCCATACTCACACGGCCTTTGTTATGTCAAACCCTACAACTACGTATCCAACCTCCCACCGTTCCTTAAGGATGACCCTAACTTCCCCGCGATCAAGTTTGACAGTGGAACCCCTGGTTATTTAAAATATCCTTCACCTACAGTGACTCGTCCTGATCAACCACAATGCACTGAATGCAACTCATGGCTCGAACGATACTATATAGATGTCCCTCTGTTGCAATCCCGAATTAATTCCTTGGAGGGCCGGGTGACTGTGTTAACCAAGGAAAATGACAGATTGCAAGCTTATGATAAGACACAAAAGACTACGGGGTCTGTCGTGTTCAAAAATGTTGAGGCAGCCACTACCATTGTTAACTCGAAATTATCCTGACCGAATCGTATCCCTACAACCAAGGTATTTTATTTCAACAATGGTTTTAGAATGATTTGGTTTGTTTTGAATTAGCATAAGCGATTTTGTTGGTTTTGAATTAGCATAAACGATTGTGTTTTCTTTGAATTAGTATAAAAGATTGGTTTGATAAATCAAACATAGTTCTGTTTTGATTGAATTAATTTAATACGGTTATGTTTTTAAATATGACCAACTACAGTTTCGTGAGATGTTGTCGCTAGTCATAAAATTTGAATTTCTGTTGATTTTACAATTGAATACTATCTAAAATTGTTTATTTTTGTCCATCTACAGGTACACACAAATTTCCAATGGGAGTTGGATCGATAATGGCATTTTAGAACATGCTTTTTGTTACACAGTTTTGGGATTAGGTTGTTAGTCTTAGGCAGAAATAGGAATCTGGGAGATTGTTCCCATATTTTTTGGAAACAGTTTTTGATATTTTCCACAAGGATTGTTTTATCCTGTGGCCTTTATATACTTATTATTTTTTGTAAACAATCCATCACTATTGGGAGAACAGAGACTATGGACTTATGATTATACAGACTCGAATGAAAGTGGATTTTTTGTACGACTTTAGCTTCAATTTATCTTACTTTTGTTCAAATTTTTGTGCATTTTAATTTGTAATCAAATTATTGACTACTTTAGATATCAAGATTTGTTACAGGTTGATGCGATATGATTTAAATTATGTCCATATTTGATGTATCTCATTTTGCTTACAACAACTACTCTGTTTTAATTTAATGAAAAGAAGGTTTATCTTCTTTGTTAAATGAACAACTATGTACAAATCTTTGCAGAGGGATTTATCTTGATGTGATTGTTTGTAAATTATAAAATATTTGTTGCCATATCCTTTATCTGTTCCGTCGTTAGCAATTATGAAGCATTGTTCCTTCGTGTTTACGCGAATTATTGGAGGATCTGATGCAGGTTTATCAAACAATGAATGCAGATGCTTATACATAGGACAAGTAGGAGGCGATAATTTCAGGTTAGTCTGTTTTTTAATTTTAATAGTTTAATTAATATAAGGATTCATTGTAGTTTAGACAGATATATAATATAGATTGTTGATTTTATTACTCAGTTAGATAGCTATCATTTCATTTCTTAGCACATATTACTATTCTTATTGCTTAGTTAGATAGCTGTCAATTTACTTCATGTTTATAAAAGTTATAAAAAATCAAAAAATATTGAACAATACCTTTGCTGGCAATTTATACATGATTTTTGTAGGTTTTCGATTAAAAATTTGCAATCTGTGAATATTGTACATATCATAGAAATATAATTGTATTGATAACTGAACATTTAATAAGTAGAATTATTGTTTTATAATATTAGTTAGTAAACTGT
>SNQJ01S0052014.1:11296-22158 GCA_010110895.2 Picea sitchensis | reverse complement strand
CCAAAAGTTCTAGTCATGGAGCTTTCTAGTTTAAGAATAAACCCCAAAGAGAAAATCAAAGACTTTAACCAAATATTCTTAACACTAAAGAACCGAATCCCTACAGATTCGATGCTTGCGAAGAATCTTATCATAGCAAACTATACTAAAGCCTTGCATCAAAGTATAGCCATTCGGGTAAAACGATCTAAGAAAGCCACATTGTTAGAGGCCTTCGAAGAGGCCAGTCAGATTGAGAAAGACATCCTTAGTTTAAAGGACACCACTAGCAATGAAACAGAGACTAGTTCATCTTCCAAAAAGAAAATCAAAATCCTCCCTAGACCTTCTCAAAATAAAACACAACCTGAAATCTTAGATTTAGAAAACTTAACAAAAGTCGTTCAAAAACTGTCAAATCAAGTTATAGATTTGAAAAGGACAGCTGAAGAATCTTGTTCGAGAAAAGGGCCTTATAAAGCCCCGTTTAGGAAGGCTTTTCCCACCAACCGACCTAATTCAAATACCAAGGGCCTAAATCTAGAAAGCATGCAATTCACCATTCAAACAATTCTAGAAGCCCAAGATAACTTGATGCCCCCTGAGATCCCTGAGGAAGTAGTTGAACAAGAGAAAGTTGAAGAAGAAGAATTTTCTCCGAACATTTTTGGACACTTCTCGGATAACATTTTTCAAGCTAATTTCGAGACAGTACATCCCTACAATACTAGGAGTAAGACAACAAACAAACCTTCTTCGGAAAGCACTACGAATTTGCCCCCAAAACAGTCTAAACTAGCTGAGACTAAACAGAGTCATGTAAACCCAAACTTAGATTATGATTTAGTTGAAGATCTAAAAAATTTAAGGGCTAACATTTATGTTTATGAATTATTAAAAGTTTCATTTCTGCTACAAAAAATGTTACAGAATATTGCAGAGAATAGAAAAAACGGCAATCCAAACAATAATAAAGTTGTTCAGAACAATCCAAAAGTTCTCTAGAAGGCTTCTTCTAAGAACAATTCTGATCCTCACGAGAAGGGAGGCCTTCCTATAAATAATGTAACAAATGTAGATAAATTAGCTTTAGAGGCTGCGAGTAAAAAGTCACAAGCTTCCACCATTAGTACTCACAGAAATGTACCTCCTTTTTTGTTAACTTTCAAAATCTTTAATATAAACGTGCACAATTGTATAGTAGATTCAGGAGCGTCATCCAATGTAATGCCATGGTCTGTGTGTCAGAAGATTAATAATGAAGTTGAACCTTCCACCTTAAAGATCATCCAACTTGATCGAACCAGCGTTAAAGTTATAGGCGAATTAAGTAATGTTCTTATAAGATTATCATCTAACCCTAAAGTTCATCAAGTGATTAATATTATTGTTGTGGATATTCCAGAAGTTTATGGTTTGTTTTTAAGAAGAGACTGGTCAGAGAAGATACACGGCTATTTCGCGACAGATTGGTCTCACCTGTGGCTACCTAAGAATGGCAAGCCCAACAAGATCAAGGTAAATCGTGAACGCTAGCTAAAGCTCACAATCACAGATTTAAATGATCCTAATGAACCATTTATACCTTCTGTCAATTCACATGAAATACAAGGGATGGATACCTTTTTTGGAAATTTCATGGCCGAGACTTCAGCTATCACTAACCCGAAACAACAGTCTGATATTGTAGCATATATACAACCAGCGATTTCTAAACAATGGTCTCATGCACCCGATAAAAATCAAATATCGTCTATTTACTTTGATGGGTCGAAGTCCAAGGAAGGAGCTGGTGCGGGTTGTGGTTATTATTGATCCAGCAAGTAACAAAACCCTGATTGCATGCAAGTTAGAATTTGAATGTACTAATAACACAACAAAATATGAGGCTTTATTGCAGGGCCTCAGAAAAGCTTTAGATATGAACATTCAAAATTTGACTATCTTTGGCGATTCGGAAATCGTGGTTAGATAGGTAAGAGATTCTATCCACTGTCTATCTCTGCATATTAAAAGTTACCAATCTGAGGTATGTAATTTAATGAATAAGTTTTTTGCTTTCAACATAAATTTTATTCATAGATTGAATAATTCTGAAGCTGATTTATTAGCTAACGTAGCTTCCAAACTCTTTCCTGCAGAAGGCTTGTCCCCAAATGCATTCTCCGTCGAATTGGTGTTCAGGCCATATGTTCCCGACAACATTACGAATTGGAGAGTCTTCGACGACGACCAACAAATTATCAATTTCCTGCATATGGAAGAAACTTTCCAAGGCGCGGTGATCGAGGAATGCACTCATGACGACAATCTGCGTGATTTCACGGTAATACCAGGTCCGAGATCTCATGAATCTTCATCGGACATGGTAAATTCTATCCCTAAATCTGTAGTTAGATTAGAAAAATTTTATGATCTTCAAGACAAATTCAAAAATCGGTCAACTGTAAAACAAATAGTTCATCTTTATCGTATGAAAAAGTAAACCTGGGAACTAATCACAATCCATAGTGCATTAATTTAGGGGTGGGGTGTTCTGAACAAGAGAAAGCCGCATTTATTAAATTGTTTAAGGAATTCAAAGATGTTTTTGCATGGATGTATGACGACCTTAAAAGTTTTGACCCTAACATCATTCAACATGTCATTCCTATGAAACCCCAAACCTTGTCGTTTCAACAAAAGTTAAGAAAAATGCACCCTAAGCTCGAATCGACTGTCAAAAAGGAATTAAATAAACTCCTGAATGTTAAGATAATTTTCCCAGTTAGGCACACGTAATGGGTTTCTAACCTTGTCCCTGTCCGGAAGAAGAGTGGTGAAATCCGACTATGCGTCGATTTCAGAAACCTTAATCGAGCGTCTGATAAAGACAACTACCCTGTCCCACCCATGGAACAGATTTTTCAAAATGTATCTGGTTCTGAAATATTATCCTTATTTGATGGTTTTTCAGGGTACAACCAAGTCCTGATATCTCCTCTAGACCAACTTAAAACTACCTTCCGCACTCCATGGGGCACCTACACTTATAGGAAAATACCCTTTGGACTCATTAATGCCGGTGCCACTTTCCAGAGAGCGATGGACATCACTTTCAGAGGCTTAATCAATCAATCTTTCATGGTTTACCTAGATGATTTTACTGTATTATCGAAAAATAAAACTGATCATCTAGCTGATTTAAGAGTCGTTCTACAACGATGTCGTAAGTACGACATTTCCTTGAATCCTAAAAAATCTATCTTCGCAGTAAAACAAGGTAAACTCTTGGGATTTATTGTGTCAAGCAAAGGGATGATTATCTACCCTTAAAGGACTCAAGTCATCTAGAAAATTCCCCCTCTCTCATCCAAAAAGTCTATGCAGTCTTTCTTAGGCCAGATAAACTTTGTCAGGAGATTCATCCCCAGTTTCTCCGAAATGGTGAGACCTTTACAGAATTCAATTAAGAAAGATGCGCAATATCACTGGGGACCCTTAGAGAACCAAGCTTTTAATTAAATAAAAAAGACCATAATAGATGCCCCTCCTCTCATGAGCCCCAACTTTTCGCAAGACTTCACACTCTACACATTTGCTTCTGACCGCTCCTATGTTGTTGTCCTAACTCAAAAGAACGCTTAAAACAATGAAGTACCTATTGTGTTTATGAGATATGCTTTCAAAGGCGCGAAACTTAATTACCCAACGGTAGATTAGCAGGCCTATGCTGTTTTTAAAGCAATCAATCATTTTCGATCTTATATTTTGAAATCTAGGACGAAAATTATTGTCCCTTACCCAGCCGTCAAAAATCTGTTAGTGCAGAAAGAACTAGGGAAAATAGGGTGAACTGGGTTACCTCCTTACAAGAGTATGACATAGAAATCACCCCAGCTCAAATAGTGAGATGCCAAGGGTTATGCAAGTTAGTTGTTGACTCATCAATAGGACAACAAGAAGAAAACATTATGTCAAACCCAGGACATCACAATCAAAATTCAATCTGTTGTGAACAAAACTCTGTCAGTCCCTGGTATGATGATATAAAATTCTGTCTTGAACATGGGTTAGCCCCCCGTCACCTGGATCCCACTAAAAGAAGAGCGTTAATATTAAAATCTTCCTCCTTTCAGTTGATTAATGTATTCTGTTTCGTCAAAATTTTGATGGAGTACTAATGCGCTGTCTTGAGAAAGATGAAGCAAAAAAGGTCTTACTAGAATTGCACGCAGGAGAAGCTGGTGGGCATTTTGGTGGGGACACCACTACCCATAAAGTTTTAAGAGCTGGTTATTACTGGCCCAAACTTTTTAGATATGTTCGTGCCTTGTGTCACAAGTGTATTATTTGCCAAAAAGCATCAGAGCGGATATAGAAACCAGTGTTTCCTTTGCAGCCTGTTTCATTGGACTCCCATTTTCAGCAGTGGGGTATTGATCTTATAGGTCCAATCAATCCGCCATCCTCGCAGCATCATAATTTTATCATAACAACCACAGATTACTTCACCAGGTGGTCTGAGGCTGTCGCATTAAGAACAGTAAATACCAGTCAGGTAATTGCCTTTTTAAATTCAAATATTATTACTCGTTTTGGTATCCCTGACTATTTAGTATTCGATAATGCTTCTTATTTTTCGTCTCTTGAGATGAGTGAGTTTCCTCTGGAAAAAGGAATTAAATTGAAGTATTTTTCCAGCTACTACCCACAGGGTAATGGATTGGCAGAATCAACAAATAAGAATCTGATTAAAATCATCAAGAGAACGATATCTGAAAATCACAAAAATTGGCATAATGCACTATTAAACGCAATCTGGGCTGATAGAGTAACACCGAAAACTGTTGTAGGTAACTCTCCCTTCTTTCTCGTCTATGGCAGAGAAGCAATTCTACCACCACATATTATTCTTCCCTCACTACAGCTATCACGGAAAATACAAGAAGAAGACTGCCCCCCTTTGGAGAATCGAATTAACACTTTAATAAAACTAGAAGAGGTAAGAGCTCAAACAAAACGTAAGTTAGATCAGAATCAACTAGTAGTCAAAAGCTGGTTTGATTCCAACTCTGCTTCTGAAAGGAACTTTGAAGTAGGTGACCTTGTCTTGAAATGGGACAAACCACATGAGGGAAAGGGAGAGCATACAAAGTTTCAGAACTTATGGCTAGGACCATTTTTAATTGCTGAAAAATTGGGTCCCAGCTCTTTCCGATTACAGAGTCAAGAGGGACAGCCAGACACCTATCCGGTGAATGGCCAAGCTCTAAAAAGGTATTTCGCTTGATGACAACCTTGTGTATACTATGTAAATATTTTTCTTTTGTTTGCTTTTCTTTTGTTGTTTTGGTTTTGATTTTTTCCTTATGCTTGTCAGTTTTTGCTTTTGGAAATACACATACCTGCATTTTGAATTGTTCAGACAAAGAAAATAGAAAATTCTTTCTCTGAAATGACTGCTGAAAAGTTTTCTAAACATCAATTGTAATATACTTCTAAAATTTACAGCCATGTTGAGGAAAGCCTGTTGTTTGAAAGAAGTTTATTGATTTCAATCTGTAAGTGAAGCCTGTCACGATCATCCATTTTCTTCTTACGTTGTCCCTATTCCTTAAGGGAATAACTCAGAAGATGTCTCCCTGCTTTCGAAGGTCGGTTTTGTAAACAAACCATCTCTGAATCTTAATGAAGGACAGTTTAAAAAATTCTTTCAAGGTCTGTAAAAATATGTCTAAAATATTATAATTTTCAGCGTCACCCCGCTCAATTATATATCTTTAAAAACTAAACAAATCATTAAAAGAGCTGTGGGACGTGCTTGTAAAGCCGTCGGGATACTGAAAAGGTCTGCTCGCAATGGGTAAATGCATGCATGACGCCAAGATAACTTCGTCATGGTATTGAACAGGCCTGTTGGCAGCGAAGCAATGTCAGGTATATGAAAATTCACAAGTATGGAATCTCTTGACCTTAAAATGTCATTTATTCTGATCGGGAAATTTTTGGTAGGATACAGATATTAGAGTGGGTTAAATGGAAACCCTGTCGAGGCTATGGACGTCTTCTAGCAGCAGTGGCTCTGTCAACAGTATTGGAGATTTTATCTTTAACATCATGACTTGCTTTTATTAAGACTGTCATCAGTTCTCATCTTTTAAAGCACAACTGGAATTTTTATGATTAATGATGATGTTTAAACAATTTTCTGGTTGTTTTTGAGTTAGAATTATTCTCATTATCCTAAGATGGATTTGTTCTTTTGGCAGAGATAACTACTTCTACCAGTGTGTCACCATTGTTGGCAGCCATTTTGCAATTTTATTTTTTTCCTTACAAGCTGCCTACACAAGGGTTTTGAACCCTCAATACTCATCACAATTCTTTAAACAAAAAGACACTATTATCGTTCACTTTCGCACACTTGCCTTTCATTTTCATTTTCACGACTGCAAGCGTGAAAACCTTGAGTTGGGAGTCATGTTGATAGCGTTAAAATGATCTTTTGAATTTTTAGGAATCCTTGTGTTCATATGGTCATAATTGTTTCACCTCTAACTCACTAAAGGTCATACATTTGTCAAAACACCAAACCTTTATTCACTTTGCATTTTTTGTTGATATGGTTTCAATTTATAAAGTCGTGATGCAATGATTTTTGGTGTTTTTGATTAAATCCTTGGTGCAATGGTTTCATACAACGCATTAATTTTATGATGAAATCTTTGGTGCAATATTCGACATGTTGTTTTGGTTTTAAATCATACAAATGCTATTGTTTGTTCAAACATTCAGATCGACTTGTTATGGTTTTCAATGGTTATTCATTTGGCATGTTGTTTACATTGTTTTTGACACACAGCAAAGGTGATTTGAATTACCAAGGCGTCGTCGATTGTACATGCCAACATGAATTTTTTGCATGGTTTCAATTCACTCCACCACCCTAGCACGCATAAGCATTAATGTTTGCCTTGCTCCTCGGGCTACCTCTGCTTGTTTTGAGAAAACTGTGGGAATTGGTCCTGTCTCTACCCTGTCCAACCCCCTCACCGTTTACCCTGTTGACTGTGTGCTCTCTCCTATGGCCCCTATAGTGCGCATAGCACCCAATGGCGTAGAAACATTGTTGTTATTTGATAACGCTCGTGAGGACCTGGAGAGTAATGGCTAGTTAGTGTTCATTCAAAAAATTGAGGGTTTCAACCTCGCAGTCGCTCAGCAGTTTTCCCTCACATTCGATGGATGCAGGGCCAAAGTTGGGGACATCCAACTCAAATTGGACGAAGAATTCCTCATCTCAGCCACAGGTTTGCCAACCAAGGGTCACAGGTGGTTTAAGAATTCGAAGGTGGATGAAGTTCCATGGCCTCTCCTGTTTACCTCGAAGAAAATTATCAGTTGTGACAAAGGTATGCCAGTCACATCCCTTAAGTCTCGATGGCATGATTTATTGACCATTGTTAAGCAATTCGTTACTTCCGAAGGTAGATATGGTTTAGTTTTTCTTTACCATCTCCGACTGCTTATGAATTTCATAGATTTATCTTTGAATATGCCTCATTACCTCCTTCACAGTCTGTATAAAATGGCTAAATGTTATAAGAGGGAGAAGGTCGATTCCAACCTCTTCCATCACTGTTTGATTAAAATTATCATAGTCCATCATTTGAGGTTGAGTGGAGACTGTTGGGAATATTTCTTGTTGAGGAATGACTTTGTCAGCCCTGAATGTGGTCAAGTGGACAAGACTGTGGTCACCAAAACCCTTGTCGGGCTTGTCGGGCCCCCTCTTACCCTCCTACCCGTTGTTGAACCCTCGACCTACCCGAACGATGACCTACCTGACACCTTGCCTGACTCATGCCAAAAAGACAATGTTAAGCCTAGTAAGAGGCCTGCAAGAAAAAAGGGCAAGGGTAACACCGATGTCAATACCAAGGGAAAGAGGGTTGCACGATGGGTATCTAGGTGTGATTACAATAAACCCAAACAAAACATAGACCAGAAGCCTATTGTTTTGAGTGAAGATTCGGATTCTGATATTGAGTGATTTCTCACCGAGGAGTACCCATACTCACACGGCCTTTGTTCTGTCAAACCCTACGACTATGTATCCAACCTCCCACCATGCCTTAAGGATGACCCTAACTTCCCCGGGATCAAGTTTGACAGTGGAACCCCTGGTTATTTAAAAGATCCTTTACCTACAGTGACTCATCCTGATCAACCACAGTGCACTGAATGCAACTCATGGCTCGAACGATACTATACAGATGTCCCTCTTTTGCAATCCCATATTAAGTCCTTGGAGGACCGGGTGACTGTGTTAACCAAGGAAAATGACAGATTGCAAGCTTATGATAAGACACAAAAGACTATGGGCTCTGTTGTGTTCAAAAATGTTGAGGCAGCCACTACCATTGTTAACTTGAAATTATCATGACCGAATCGTATCCCTATAGCCAAGGTATGTTATTTCAACAATGGTTTTATAATGATTTGGTTTGTTTTGAATTAGCATAAACGATTTGGTTTGTTTTGAATTAGCATAAGTGATTTTGTTGGTTTTGAATTAACATAAACGATTGTGTTTGCTTTGAATTAGTATAAAATATTGGTTTGATAAATTGAATATAGTTATGTTTTGATTGAATTAATTTAATACGATTTTGTTTGTAAATATGACCAGCTACAGAATCATGAGATTTTGTAGCTAGTCATAAAATTCGAATTTCTGTTGATTTTACAATTGAATACTATCTAAAATTGTTTTTTTCTGTCCATCTACAGGTACACACGAATTTCCAAAGGGAGTTGGATTGATAATGGCATTTTACAACATGCTTTTTGTTACACAGTTTTTGGATTAGGTTGTTAGTCTTAGGCAGAAATAGGAATCTGGGAGATTGTTCCCATATATTTTGCAAACGGTTTTTGATATTTTCCACAAGGATTGTTTTATCCTATGGCCTTTATATACTTATTATTTTTTGTAAACAATCCATCACTGTTGGGAGAACAGAGACTATGGACTTATGATTATACAGACTCGAATGAAAGTGGATTTTTTGTACGGCTTTAGCTTCAATTTATCTTACTTTTGTTCAAGTTTTTGTGCATTTTAATTTGTAATCAAATTATTGACTACTTTAGATATCAATATTTGTTACAGTTTGATGCGATATGATTTAAATTATGTCCATATTTGATGTATATCATTTTGCTTACAACAATTACTCTGTTTTAATTTAATGAAAAGAAGGTTTATCTTCTTTGTTAAATGAACAACTATGTACAAATCTTTGCAGAGGGATTTATCTTGATGTGATTGTTTGTAAATTATAAAATTGTTGTTGCCATATCCTTTATATGTTCTATCGTTAGCAATTTTGAAGCGTTGTTGCTTCATGTTTACGCGAAGTATTGGAGTATCTGATGCAGGTATACCTCATCAAACAATGAATGCAGATGCTTATACATAGGACAAGTAGGAGGCGATAATTTCAGGTTAGTCTGTTTTTTTATTTTAATAGTTTAAATAGCTATCATTTCATTTCTTAGCACAGATTACTATTCTTATTGCTTAGTTAGATAGCTGTCAATTTACTTCATGTTTATAAAAGTTATAAAAAAATCAAAAAATATTGAATAATACCTTCGTTGCCAATTTATACATGATTTTTGCAGGTTTTCGATTAAAAATTTGCAATCTGTGAATACTGTACATATCATAGAAATATAATTGTATTGATAACTGAACATTTAATAAGTAGAATTATTGTTTTATAATATTAGTTTGTAAACTGTATATATATATTAGATTTGTATATAGTTTGCAGAAGTTGTTTTTTCACTTAGATTAGTTTCTTTAGCTTAGTTTTTTTTTTCTTTCGTTTTCCTAGGACCTAGATCGGCTAACAGAGCCGCTAAAACCATCGGAGTGGATTAATCCAAACGTCTTGGGTTATTTAGACAACCCCGGACCGGATCCACCCCTCCAGTTGACGAGTGGTCAATTTTTCCCGTCAACAAATGGCGCTAGAAGGAGGGCCTGAAAATTATTAATGGCATGAGGCAGTCGTAAGACTCCTCCACCACCCAACCGCTCACCTATAGTGACAAGAAGTCATTCAAACTACAACATCGTCCCTCAAACAACAACTACATCAAACGACGATCTACGGATCACAGTTGAACAAGTAACCCCAAATCCCACGAGTGGTGACGTACAAGAGATTGTCCACCAATCTCTCTTAAGAACACATAGTGCCTTCACCCGTTTAAGGCAACCAAATCATCCTTTGGACCAACCGTTAGATTTCTCTGATATCAGAGAACAACTCGGAGGCACTAACCTCACTTTAAAGCCTACAAATCCAACCCTCACTCCTGCTGCAGGAGGATCTGGAATACCACCCTCACCACCTCCATCATCCCCTTCTTCTTCTAGAGAAGACTCTTCTGACGAAGGCAGATCCTCTTCTCAGCCTTCCACACTGCCTACACCAATGGCCAACCATAACAATCCTGCCAGAACCTGGCTCGACCAAGATGCATTAGTTCTACCTGGGCCTCAGCATCCCTTACCCAAACATCCAGAGAAGTGGCTCCCCAAGTTTGACCCTAACTCTAAACAGATCGTCGAAGATCACATTAAAAAGTTTATGTTAGCCATTAGACTCCGTAATGTTGATCATGAAGATGTAGTCTGTAAATTGTTCCCCTATACTTTCGAGGGCAATGCCTCTACTTGGTACTTTTTCCAGCAACCCCATACCATCGTGTTGTGGGAGAAGTTCAAATCCTACTTTCTTGAGAATTTTGGAGACGATAAGTCCCCAGAAGTTCTAGTCATGGAGCTTTCTAGTTTAAGAATGAACCCCAAAGAGAAAATCAAA
>SNQJ01S0052014.1:0-11286 GCA_010110895.2 Picea sitchensis | reverse complement strand
AAAGAGAAAATCAAAGACTTTAACCAAAGATTCTTAACACTAAGGAACCGAATTCCTACAGATTCGATGCCTGCAGAGAATCTTATCATAGCATACTATACTAAAGCCTTGCATCAAAGTATATCCATTTGGGTAAAACGATATAAGAAATACACGTTGTTAGAGGCCTTCGAAGAGGCCAGTCAGATTGAGAAAGACATCCTTAGTTTAAAGGACACCACTGGCAACAAAACAGAGACTAGTTCGTCTTCCAAAAAGAAAATCGAAATCCTCCCTAGACCTGCTCAAAATAAAACACAACCTGAAAGCTCAAATTTAGAAAACTTAACAAAAGTCGTTCTAAAACTGTTAAATCAAGTTATAGATTTGAAAAGGATGGTTGAAGAAGCTTCTTCGAGAAAAGGGCCTTATAAACCCCCGTTTAGGAAGCCTTTTCCCACCAACTGACCTAATTCAAATATCGAGGGCCTAAATCTAGAAACCCTGCAATTCACCATTCAAACAATTCTAGAAGCCCAAGATAACTTGATGCCCCCCGAGATCCTTGAGGAAGTAGTTGAACAAGAGAAAGTTGAAGAAGAAGAATCTTCTCCGAACATTTTTGGACACTTCTCGGATAGCGTTTTTCAAGCTAATTTCGAGACAATACATCCCTACAATACTAGGAGTAAGACAACAAACAAACCTTCTTTGGAAAGCACTACGACTTTGCCCCCAAAACAGCCTAAACCAACTGAGACTAAACAGAGTCATGTAAACCCAAACTTAGATTATGATTTAGTTGAAGATCTAAAAAAGTTAAGGGCTAATATTTATGTTTATGAATTATTAAAATTTTCGTTTCTACTACAAAAAATGTTACAAAATATTGCAGAGAATAGAAAAAACGGTAATCTAAGCAATTACAAAGTTGTTCAGAAAAATCCAAAAGTTCCTTAAAAGGATTCTGCTAAGAAAAATTCTGATCCTCACGAGAAGGGAGGCCTTCCTGTAAATAATGTAACAAATGTAGATAAATTATCTTTAGAGGCTACGAGTAAAAAGCCACAAGCTTCCACCATTAGTACTCGCAGAAATCTACCTCCTTTTTTGGTTAACTTTTGAAATCTTTAATAGAAACGTGCACAATTGTATGGTAGATTCAGGAGCATCATCCAATGTAATGCCATGGTCTGTGTGTCAGAAGATTAATGTTGAATTTGAACCATCCACCTTAAATATCATCCAACTTGATCGAACCAGTGTTAAAGTTATAGGCGAATTGAGGAATGTGCTTATAAGATTATCATCTAACCCCAAAGTTCATCAAATGATTGATATTATTATTGTGGATATTCCAGAAGTTTATGGTTTGTTTTTAAGAAGAGACTGGTCAGAGCAGCTACAGGGCTATTTCGTGACAGATTGGTCTCACCTGTGGCTACCCGAGAATGGCAAGCCCAACAAGATCAAGGTAAATCGTGAACGCTACCTAAAGCTCACAGTCACAAATTTAAATGATCCTAATGAACCATTTACACCTTCTGCCGATTCACCTGAAATACAAGGGATGGATACCTTTTTTGGAAATGTCATGGCTGAGACTTCAGCTATCACTAACCCGGAACAACAGTTCGAGATTGTAGCATATATGCAGCCAGTAGTTTCTACACAATGCTCTTATGGACCCGATAAAAATCAAATATGGTCTCTTTACTTTGACGGGTCAAAGTCTAAGGAAGGAGTTGGTGCGGGATGCGTTATTATTGATCCAACAGGTAAAAAAACCCTGATTGCATGCAGGTTAGAATTTGAATGCACTAATAACACAACAGAATATGAGGCTTTATTGCAGGGCCTCAAAAAATATTTAGATATGAACATTCAAAATTTGGCTGTCTTTGGCGATTCGGAAATCGTGGTTAGACAGGTGAGAGATTTTATCCACTGTCTATCTCCGCATCTTAAAATCTACCAATCTGAGGTATGGAATTTAATGAATAAGTTTTATGCTTTCAACATAAATTCTATTCCTAGATTGAATAATTATGAAGCTGATTTATTAGCTAACGTAGCTTCCAAACTCTTTCCTGCAGAAGGCTTGTCCCCGAATGCATTCTCCATTGAACTGTTGTTCATGCCATCTATTCCCAACAACATTACGAATTGGAGAGTCTTCGACGACGACCAACAAATTATCAATTTCCTGCATATGGAAGAAACTTTCCAAGGCGCGGTGATCGACGAATGCACTCATGACGACAATCTGCGCGATTTCACGGTAATACCAGATCCGAGATCTCCTGAATCTTCATCGGACATGGTAAATTATATCCCTAAATCTTTAGTTAGATTAGAAAAAATTTACGATCTTCAAGACAAATTCAAAAAATCGGTCAACTGTAAAATAAATAGTTCCTCTTTATCGTATGAAAAAGTAAACCTGGGAACTAATGACAATCCACAATGCATTAATTTAGGAGTGGGGTGTTCTGAACAAGAGAAAGCCACATTTATTAAATTGTTTAAATAATTCAAAGATGCTTTTGCATGGACGTATGACGACCTTAAAACTTTTGACCCTAACATCATTCAACACGTCATTCCTATGAAACCCCAAACCTTGTCGTTTCAACAAAAGTTAAGAAAAATGCACCCTAAGCTCGAACCGATCGTAAAAAAAGAATTAAATAAACTCATGAATGCTAAGATAATTTTCCTAGTTAGGCACACGCAATGGGTTTCTAATCTTGTCCCTATCCAGAATAAGAGTGGTGAAATCCGACTATGCGTCGATTTCAGAAACCTTAATCGAGCATCTGATAAAGACAACTACCCTGTCCCACCCATGGAACAAATCCTTCAACAGGTATCTGGCTCTGAAATATTATCCTTATTGGATGGTTTTTCAGGGTACAACCAAGTCTTGATGTCTCCTCCAGACCAAATTAAAACTACCTTCCGCACTCCATGGGGCACCTAGGTTTATAGGAAAATGCCCTTTGGACTAATTAATGCCGATGCCACTTTCCAGAGAGCGATGGACATCGCTTTTTGAGGCTTAATCAATCAATATGTCATGGTTTACCTAGATGATGTTACTGTATTCTCGAAAAACAAAACTGATCATCTAGCTCATTTAAGATTCGTTCTACAGCGATGTCGTAAGTACGACATTTCCTTGAATCCTAAAAAATCTATCTTCGCAGTAGAACAATGTAAACTCTTGGCATTTATTGTGTCAAGCAAAGGGATGATTATCGACCCTGAAAGGACTCAAGTCATCTCGAAAATTCACCCTCCCTCATCCAAAAATTCTATATAGTCTTTCTTAGGCCAGATAAACTTTGTCAGGAGATTCGTCCCCAGTTTCTCCGAAATGGTGAGACCTTTACAGAATTAAATTAAGAAAGACACACAATATCATTGGGGGCCCTTAGAGAACAAAGATTTTAATTCAATAAAAAAGGCCATAATAGACGCCCCTTCTCTCATGAGCCCCGACTTTTCGAAAGACTTCACACTCTACACATTTTCTTCTGACCACTCCTACGCTGATGTCCTAACTCAAAAGAACGTTGAAAACAATGAAGTACCCATTGCCTTTATGAGCTTTTCATTCAAAGGCGTGGAACTTAATTACCCAGCGGTAGATCCACAGGCCTATGCTGTTTTTAAAGCAAGCACTTTCGATCTTATCTTTTGAAATCTAGGACGAAAATTATTGTCCCTTACGCAACCGTCAGAAATTTGTTAGTGCAGAAAGAACTAGGGGAAAAGAAGGTGAACTGGGTTATATCCTTACAAGAGTATGACATAGAAATCACCCCAGCTCAAATACTGAGAGGCCAAGGGTTATGCAAGTTAGTTGTTGACTTAGCAATAGGACATCAAGAAGAAAACGATATGTCAAACCTAGGACAGCACAATCAAAATTCAATCTGTTGTGCACAAAACTCCGTCGGTCCCTGGTATGATGATATAAAATTTTGTCTTGAACATGGGTCAGCCCCCCGTCACCTGGATCCATACTAAAAGAAGAGCGTTAAGATTAAAATCTGCCTCCTTTCAGTTGATTAATGGTATTTTGTTTCGTCAAAATTTTGATGGAGTACTAATACGTTGTCTTGACAAAGATGAAGCAGAAAAGGTCTTACTAGAATTGCACGCAGGAGAAGCTGGTGGGAATGTTTGTGGGGACACCACTACCCATAAAGTTTTAAGAGCTGGTTATTACTGGCCCACACTTTTTAGATATTATCATGCCTTGTGTCACAAGTGTATTATTTGTCAAAAAGCATCAGGGCGGATATAGAAACCAGCCTTTCCTTTGCAGCCTGTTTCAGTGGACTCCCCTTTTCAGCAGTGGGGTCTTGATATTATAGGTCCAATCAATACACCATCCTCACAGCAGCATAAGTTTATCATAACAGCCACAGATTAATTCACCAGGTGGTTTGACGCTGCCGCATTAAGAACAGTAAATACCAGTCAAGTAATTGCCTTTTTAAATTCAAATATTATTACTCGTTTTGGTATCCCTGACTGTTTAGTATTCGATAACGCTTCTTATTTTTTGTCTCTTGAGATGAGTGAGTTTGCTCTGGAAAAAGAAAATAAATTGAAGTATTATGACAGCTACTACCCCCAGGGTAATGGATTGGAAGAATCAACAAATAAGAATCTAATTAAAATCATCAAGAGAACCGTATCTGAAAATCACAAAAATTGGCATAATGCACTGTTAAATGCAATCTGGGCTGATAGAGTAACACCGAAAATTGTTGTAGGTAACTCTCCCTTCTTTCTCGTCTATGGAAAAGAATCAATTCTGCCACCACATATTCTTCTTCCCTCACTACAGTTATCACAGAAAATAGAAGAAGAAGACTGCCCCCCTTTGGAGAATCGAATTAACGCTTTAATAAAACTAGAAGAGGTAAGAGCTCAAGAAAAACGTAAGTTAGATCAACATCAACTAGTAGTCAAAAGCTGGTTTGATTCCAACTCTGCTTCTGACAGGAACTTTGAAGTAGGTGACCTTGTCTTGAAATGGGACAAACCACATGAGGGAAAGGGAGAGCATACGAAGTTTCAGAACATATGGCTAGGACCATTTTTAATTGCTGAAAAATTGGGTCCCATCTCTTTCCGATTACAGAGTCTAGAGGGACAGCCAGACACCTATCTGGTGCATGGACAAACTCTAAAAAGGTATTTCACTTGATGACAACCCTGTGTATACTGTGTAAATATTTTTCTTTTGTTTTCTTTTCTTTTGTTGTTTTGGTTTTGATTTTTTCCTTATGCTTATCAGTTTTTTCTTTTGGAAATACACATACCTGCATTTTGAACTGTTCAGACAAAGAAAACAGAAAATTCTTTCTCTAAAATGACTGCTGAAAAGTTGTCTAAACATCAATTGTAATATACTTCTGAAATTTACAGCCATGTTGAGGAAAGTCTGTTGTTTGAAAGAAGTTTATTGATTTCAATCTGTAAGTGAAGCCTGTCACGATCATCCATTTTCTTCTTATGATGTCCCTATTCCTTAAGGGAATAACTCAGAAGATGTCTCCCTGCTTTCGAAGGTTGGTTTTGTAAACAAACCATCTCTGAATCTTAATGAAGGACAGTTTAAAAAATTCTTTCAAGGTCTGTAAAAATATGTCTAAAATATTATAATTTTCAGCATCACCCCGCTCAATTATATATCTTTAAAAACTAAACAAATCATTAAAAGAGCTGTGGGACGTGCTTGTAAACCCATCGGGATACTGAACAGGTTTGCTGGCAGTGGGTAAATTCATGCATGACGCCAAGATAACTTTGTCGGGGTACTGAATAGGCCCGTTGTCAGCGAAGCAATGTCGGGTATATGAAAATTCACAAGTATGGAATCTCTTGACCTTAAAATGTCCTTTACTCTGATCTGGAACTTCCTGGCAGGATATGGATATCAGAGTGGGTTAAATGGAAACCATGTCGAGGCTATGGACGCCTGCTGGCAGCAGTGGATCTGTCAATAGTATTGGAGATTTTATCTTTAACATCATGACTCGCTTTTATTAAGACTGTCATCAGTTCTCATCTTTTAAAGAACAGCTGGAATTTTTATGATTAATGATGATGTTTAAACAATTTTCTGGTTGTTTTTGAGTTAAAATTATTCTCATTATCCTAAGCTGGATTTGTTCTTTTGGCAGAGATAACTGCTTCTACCAGTGTGTCGCCATTGTTGGCAGCCATTTTGCAATTTTATTTTTTTCCTTACAAGCTGCCTACACAAGGGTTTTGAACCCTCAATACTCGTCGTAATTCTTTAAACAAAATGACACTATTATCGTTCTCTTTCGCACACTTGCCTTTCCTTTTCATTTTCATGACTGCAAGAGTGAAAACCTTGAGTTGGGAGTCATGTTGATAGTGTTAAAATGATCTTTTGAATTTTTAGGAATCCTTTTGTTCATATGGTCATAATTTTTTCACCTCTAACTCACTAAAGGTCATACATTTGTCAAAACACCAAACATTTATTCACTTTGCATTTTTTGTTGATATGGTTTCAATTTATAAAGTCGTGATGCAATGATTTTTGGTGTTTTTGGTTAAATCCTTGGTGCAATGGTTTCATACAACGCATTAATTTTATGATGAAATCTTTGGTGCAATATTCGACATGTTGTTTTGGTTTTAAATCATACAAATGCTATTGTTTGTTCAAACATTCGGATCGACTTGTCATGGTTTCCAATGGTTATTCGTTTGGCATGTTGTTTACATTGTTTTTTACACACACCAAAGGTGATTTGAATTACCAAGGCATCGTCGATTGTACATGCCAACATGAATGTTTTGCATGGTTTCAATTCACTCCACCACCCTCGCACGCATAAGCATTAACGTCTTCCTTGCTCCTCGGGCTACCTCTGCTTGTTTTGAGAAAACTATGGGAATTGGTCCTGTCTCTACCCTGCCCAACCCCCTCACCGTTTACCCTGTTGACTGTGTGCTCTCTCCTATGGCCCCTGTAGTGCGCATAGANTCGTTTGGCATGTTGTTTACATTGTTTTTTACACACACCAAAGGTGATTTGAATTACCAAGGCATCGTCGATTGTACATGCCAACATGAATGTTTTGCATGGTTTCAATTCACTCCACCACCCTCGCACGCATAAGCATTAACGTCTGCCTTGCTCCTCGGGCTACCTCTGCTTGTTTTGAGAAAACTGTGGGAATTGGTCCTGTCTCTACCCTGTCCAACCCCCTCACCGTTTACCCTGTTGACTGTGTGCTCTCTCCTATGGCCCCTGTAGTGCGCATAGAACCCAATGGCGTCCAAACGTTGTTGTTATTTGATAACGCTCATGAGGACCTGGAGAGTAATGGTTGGTTAGTGTTCATTCAAAAATTTGAGGGTTTCAACCTCGCAGTCGCTCAACAGTTTTCCCTCACATTCGATGGATGCAAGGCCAAAATTGGGGAAATCCAACTCGAATTGTATGAAGAATTCCTTAGCTTAGCCACAGGTTTTCCAGCCAAGGGTCACAGGTGGTTTAAGAATTCGAAGGTGGATGAAGTGCCATGGCCGCTCCTGTTTACCTCGAGGAAAATTATCAGTTGTGACAAAGGTATGCGAGTCATAGCCCTTAAGTCTCGATGGCATGATTTATTGGTCATTGTTAAGCAATTCGTTACTTGCGAAGTTAGATATGGTTTAGTTTTTCTTTACCATCTTCGGCTGCTTATGAATATCATAGATTTCCCTTTGAATTTACCTCATTGCCTCCTTTGTAGTCTGTATAAAATGGCTAAACGTTATAAGAGGGAGAAGGTCGATTCCAGCCTCTTCCATCATTGTTTGATTAAAATTATCATAGTCCATCATTTGAGGTTAAGTGGAGACTGTTGGGAAGCTTTCTTGTTGAGGAATCGCTTTGTCAGCCCTGAATGTGGTCAAGTGGACAAGACTATGGTCACTGAAACCCTTGTTGGTCCTGTCGTGCCCCCTCCTACCTTCCTACCCATTGTTGAACCCTCGACCTACCCGAACGATGACCTACCCGACACCTTGCCTGACTCATGCCAAAAATACAGTGTTAGGCCTAGTAAGAGGCCTGCAAGAAAAAAGGGCAAGGGTAACACCGATGTCAATACCAAGGGAAAGAAGGTTGCACGTTGGGTATCTAGGTGTGCTCGCAATAAACCCAAACAAAACATAGACCAGAAGCCTATTGTTTTGAGTGAAGATTCGGATTCTGAGATTGAGCGATTTCTCACCGAGGAGTACCCATACTCACACAACCTTTGTTCTTTCAAACCCTATGGCTATGTATCCAACCTCCCACCATGCCTTAAGGATGACCCTAACTTCCCCGGGATCAAGTTTGACAGTGGAACCCCTGGTTATTTAAAATATCTGTCACCTACAGTGACACGTCCTGATCAACCACGGTGCACTGAATGCAACTCATGGCTCGAACGATACTATACAGATGTCCCTTTGTTGCAATCCCAAATTAAGTCCTTGGAGGACCCGGTGACTGTGTTAACCAAGGAAAATGACAGATTGCAAGCTTATGATAAGAGACAAAAGACTACGGGCTCTGTCGTGTTCAAAAATGTTGAGGTAGCCACTACCATTGTTAACTCGAAATTATCCTGACCGAATCGTATCCCTACAGCCAAGGTATGTTATTTCAATAATGGTTTTAGAATGATTTGGTTTGTTTTGAATTAACATAAACGATTTGGTTTGTTTTGAATTAGCATAAGCGATTTTGTTGGTTTTGAATTAGCATAAACGATTGTGTTTGCTTTGAATTAGTATAAAATATTGGTTTGATAAATCAAATATAGTTCTGTTTTGATTGAATTAATTTAATACGATTTTGTTTGTAAATATGACCAGCTACAGAATCGTGAGATTCTGTAGCTAGTCATAAAATTCGAATTTCTGTTGATTTTACAATTGAATATTATCTAAAATTGTTTATTTTTGTCCATCTACAGGTACACACGAATTTCCAATGGGAGTTGGATCGATAATGGAATTTTAGAACATGCTTTTTGTTACACAGTTTTGGGATTAGGTTGTTACTCTTAGGAAGAAATAGGAATCTGGGAGATTGTTCCCATATTTTTTGCAAACGGTTTTTGATATTTTCCACAAGGATTGTTTTATCCTGTGGCATTTATATACTTATTATTTTTTGTAAACAATCCATCACTGTTGGGAGAACAAAGACTATGGACTTATGATTATACAGACTTGAATGAAAGTGGATTTTTTGTATGGCTTTAGCTTCAATTTATCTTACTTTTGTTCAAGTTTTTGTGCATTTTAATTTGTAATCAAATTATTGACTACTTAAGATATCAAGATTTGTTACAGGTTGATGCGATATGATTTAAATTCTATCCATATTTGATGTATCTCATTTTTATTACAGCAATTACTCTGTTTTAATTTAATGAAAATATGGTTTATCTTCTTTGTTAAATGAACAGCTATGTATAAATCTTTGCAGAGGGATTTATCTTGATGTGATTGTTTGTAAATTATAAAATTGTTGTTGCCATATCATTTATATGTTCTGTCGTTAGCAATTTTGAAGCATTGTTGCTTCGTGTTTACGCGAAGTATTGGAGGATCTGATGCGGGTTTACCTCATCAAACAATGAACGCAGATGCTTATACACGGGACAAGTAGGAGGTGATAATTTCAGGTTAGTCTGTTTTTTTATTTTAATAGTTTAATTAATATAAGGATTCACTATAGTTTAGACAAATATATAATATAGATTGTTGTTTTTATTACTCAGTTAGATATCTATCATTTCATTTCTTAGCACAGATTACTATTCTTATTGCTTAGTTAGATAGCTGTCAATTTACTTCATGTTTATAAAAGTTATAAAAAATCAAAAAATATATATTTTTTTTGTTTGTTAATTTGGCCGAACCTGTTGGCATCGGGATTAACCTGTGGCTTGAGAAACCGCGACTCAGGGGCATCTAAGCCGTCAAAATCACCCGGGGATCGCACCCGGCCTGAGCCACACCAACCCTTAACATGGTTGGATTTTTTGTCCCCGCAAGTTTCGAACCGGTGACTTTAACATCACAGAGTGGCTTAACAGCACACTCCGTCACCGACTGTCCTACACCTCGGGGACATAAAAAATCAAAAAATATTGAACAATACCTTCGCTGCCAATTTATACATGATTTTCGCAGGTTTTCGATTAAAAATTTGCAATCTGTGAATATTGTACATATCATAGAAATATAATTGTATTGATAACTGAACATTTAATAAGTAGAATTATTGTTTTATAATATTAGTTAGTAAACTGTATATATATATATTAGATTTGTATATAGTTTGCAGAAGTTGTTTTTTCACTTAGATTAGTTTCTTTAGCTTAGTTTTTTTTTCTTTCATTTTCCTAGGACCTAGATCGGCTAACGGAGTCGTTAAACCCGTTGGAGTGGATTAATCCAAATGGCTTGGGTTATTTAAACAACCCCGGACCGGATCCACCCCTCCAGTTGACGAGAGGTCAATTTCGCCTGTCAACAGGTGGTCAGCATTTCTGCCCTAGTTCTGTGTTGTCACCACCCAGGGAAAAGGGGTAATATTGGGGGGGGGCGTTCCCAAGGGTAACATTCCACTCCCGACCATACTTAATAACTTCCATCTTAAAGTCTCTCATATTATACTAAACTTATTCTATGGTCCATTCTCTCATGAGAAGAGGGACTGAAGGCCTAGCGGTTGTTCCACAGTTGCTATAAAAGAATAAGAAAATGATGCTAGAAAAGAAAGTGAACATAACAAGGCACCACCACCAAAATTCAGTCCAACTTGAGCTCTACTCATTCAATGCTCACCCTGATCCCAACAAAGTGATGCTAAAGCTTGAAACCTTTTAAAGGGGACTAAGGAATATAATATAAAAAGTAGGGATTGGAAAGATGGTCAATAAAGCAGTTTGGAAAAAGGTGGCACACAAATATTGGGTAACTCAAGAGAAAGTGCACCCTCCACAAAGGCGCTCATGGATATGGATTCATAACACCATAAGCCATGAATTAAGATTGAACCATATCATTTTCACACTTAATTTTGGTGGGTTTTTTCTTTCTCTTGTCACGCTCAGGACCTATCCCTCTATCTGGTATATTTATTTCCTGTCTAGATGGCACACTTAATAGGGTTGGATGAAGAGCATCCCATACTTAAACTTGGTAACTCACATGGGGTCCTAGGCTGGTGAGATGCTTGAAGGGGATACTGAG
>SNQJ01S0052013.1:35590-57952 GCA_010110895.2 Picea sitchensis | reverse complement strand
CCTAGGTATTTCATCTCAAATTTTGCAGCGAGCTTCTTCTTACAATCAATGATGAGATTTTCTTCTCCAGTTAAGAATAAGTCATCCACATACAACAATAATATATCTGGCTCATCATTCATAACCTTGGAGTAAAGGTTAGAATCAACTTTATTCTTCATAAAGCCCAAGCTCATCAGGAAATTGTCAATTCTTCGATACCAAGATCTAGGAGCTTATTTCAATCCATACAGAGCCTTCTTCAACTTGAAGACATGTGTCTTTCTATCTTTAACCTCAAACCCTTTAGGTTGTTCTGTGTACACTTCCTCTTCAATGACACCATTTAAGAAAGTTGTTTTCACATCCATCTAGTGTAACTTCCACTTCATCTTAGTTGCAAGGGATATGATGGTTGTGATTGAAGTGTATCTGGATACAAGAGCAAACACCTCTTCATAATCAATGCCTTCCTTCTGAGAAAATCCACGAGCTACAAACCTTGCATTATATTTCTCAATACTTCCATCAACAACATGTTTTATCTTGTATAGCCATTTGGAAGATACCACATCCTTGCTCTTCGGTCTGTGAACTATTTCCCATACATCATTCTTTATAATGGATCAATATTATTCTGTCATGGCATTTGCCCATTGTTTCTTCTGAATGGCTTCTTCAAAGCAAGTAGGTTCCTTCTCTGTGAGATCACACATAAAATCCATATAACTGGAGAATGTCTTACGTTTCTTAACTTATCTCATGGCTCCTTTGGGAGCACCATACTTCTATCCATCTTGAATAAGTTCCCTTTCCCAAGATGGCTTTCTCTTGTGAGAGATTTTCATCTGGGGAGGTTCTTGAGATTCTATCATATCGTGATATTCATGAATCTCATCATCGAGAGAAATTGTGACTTCCCTCACTAGTTCTACAACTCTGGGAGATACAGGTTCTTCTTCATATACTTCTTCAAGTTGTCATCTCCTTTATTTATTGAGTGGTGCATCTTCATCAAAGGTTACATCTCCGCTGATATCAATATGATGGTAACTTGGTATGTAAATTCTGAAGGCCTTGGAGACCTCACAGTATCCAACAAATATTCCCTTATTTCCTGAAGGGTCCAGCTTGGTTCTCTTCTCTTTCGGAATGTGTACAAATATTTTGAGATGGCTTACTTCTGGATTCTCTTTGGAGAACATCTCTTCGAGTTTTTTGAACCTAAGTGCATAATGGGATAATCTATTTTGTACATATAATATTGTTCTTGTTGCTTCTGCCCATAAGTGCATTGGAAGATCTTGATCGTGGATCATAGTCTTCACTACTTCCATTATAGTTTTGTTCTTTCTTTCTGCTACACCATTTTGTTGAGAATTGTAGGGAGTGGTGAGCTCCCTCTTAATTCATGCATCTCTGCAAAAGATTACAAACTCGTTTGAGGTGTATTCTCCTCCATTATCTGTCATGAGTATCTTGATCTTTCTTTCAAAGAGATTCTCTATCAAGGCTTTGAATTCCTTGCATTTACCAAACACTTCATCTTTTGATTTCAAAAAGTAACCCCTAGTTTTGCGAGAATAATCATCAATGAATGACACATAGTATACATACCAACTAAGAGAGGTTGATGGCATTGGGCCACAAACATCTGAGTGGATGAGTTCCAAGACTCCTTCTTCTTTACTCTCTCTCTTCGGGAAAGGATTCTTTATGTTATTTCCTTGTGCACATCCCTTTCACACACATTCATGATCCACTTTGAATTATGGTAGACCTGTGACTGTGACTACCTTGCTCACGTATGGTAATGCCTTGTATTTTATGTGAGCTAGTCTTCTATGCCAAAGTTCACATGGAATTTCAATGGAATGAGTCAAGGATTCAACTGGTTGACCTTTTAGCTTATACAAGCCAATTTCTTCTGTTCCAATAACAATTGCATCTTCTATGGTTTTTCCTTTAGGCCACTTAATAAATTCTCCATATATTAAAGAAACTTTGAATCCTTTCTTGTCTAAATATGAGATAGAAAGTAAGTTCTTTGTCAAACCTGGTACATATAGTACATCCTTCATCTTCATTGGGGTTCCTTAATCAAGTTTGTAACTTGAATCTCCCACACCTTTAATAGGGTATTGATAATCATATCCAAGTGTAACTTTATGGGGAAAGTTATTTTATGTAAGGCTAGAGAGAATGTCTCTTTCACCTGTCATGTGCTTAGAATCACCACTATCTATGAGCCAAGTATCCTCACCAAGTGGCACTGATCCTGAGAGGGCAGATATTAAGACATAGTCTTCAATCTGTTATTTAATCATGTTTGTGGGTGGATCTTCATCTTCAAATGTATGGGCATGGTGCCTTTTGTTTCTCTTCTTATATTCTTCTCTTATAGCTGGACAATTCTTAGCAATATGTTCCATCTTATCACAATGGTAGCATTGATAAGAGGAGAAATCTCTTCCTCTTCTTTGAACTTTCCGAAACTTCTGGAATCTCTTTGGAGGATGAGATTATTTATGTTGACGAGTCTCCTTTTGGAAGTGAGACATATTCTTTCCTCCTCTAGCATGAGCAACTAGGGATTGATCTTCATTTCTTGAAAGTACTACTTCTCGGTTAGCTACTCTTGCTTCTTCTTGAACACATTCTTCCTAAAGATTGTCAAATTGTAGTTTTTCCTTTATGGCACAAATGGTTTGGATGAATGCATCCCAAGGTCTTGTGAGACCATTAAGAGATGTCATTATGAATTCATCTTCATCTAGGGTATCTCCAATTGCTTCTAGATGTTCCTTGAATTGGGATATTCTAGAAAAATATTCATGAATTGTTTCTCATTTTTACATCTTTGTGTTCTTGAGTTGAGTTCTCAAGTTCATCTTCTAGTTAATGTTTCTTCCTTCATACAATCTAGTTAGGGAATCAACCATTTATTTTAGAGTTTTATTTGAAGCCACTTGAAAGATTAAGTGATCTTTAATAGAGTCTGCAATGATTCTTTTGGCCCTAACCATGTCCTTTTGGTGTTTTTCTTTAGTTGTAGCATCGGTAGGTTTTGGTACAACTTCCTTAATGAATCTTGTTATGTCATTCGCTTCAAGAGTGAAATCCTATACTTCCATGCACAGAAGTTATCGACACATTCTAGATTGTCAACAAGCTTGGTGTTTGTAGACATCTTGACCTTGAGCTGGGAAAATGACCAAAAAATGAAAGTGCTCAGAAATTAAATCTGAACTTACTAGGAGGTGCGCTTAGCTGAGGCAAGTAGGCTAGTGCAGTTAGATTTCAAAAAATCCAAATTTTACCCTTTCAAATTTGACTTGCGGAAATATGGACTGGTACTTCTGGTTTTTTGGTACCAATGAGAACTAGGGTTTCACTTTCCCAAAGTTCTATCCAATAGAAAAGTGTGCTCAATATGCCAATGAGTTCGCTAGGCTAGGGTGCACTTCCTTGATGATTTTTAGGCTGAAATTCCTCTTCAATAAAAATCCCTAGTTTTCTTGTACGACAACAATGACACTTTTGCTTATCCAATGAAGGGTACTCTCTTCAGTTTATCTCTGATACCATGTTAAGTTTTGAGCTATTATTAGGTTTCTTTTCAATTTAAAATATAGCCAAAACATAGGTAGGATCACTGAGATAAACACAATCACAAGATACGCAACATTTATCATGGGAAAACCTCATGGGGGAGAAAACCCAACAAAACTTCATTAATATAGATAGCCAATACAACTCCAAGACAATAAAAAAAAACACTAGAGAATATCCAACATTGATCAATGTGCCTCTCTCTTCCTTCTTCTCCCAACTACAGCTCTCCAAATTTGCGCACTTGATGAGTGAATGAGTGAGTGAACAAATGAGGCACTGGCCTCCGTTTTATTTATACTAGTTGACAGGCGTTGGAAAGGTGTCTCTTCACTGGGCAAGGCTGACTTCTCTTCTTAGTGGTTAAAACCACTTTAATTAGGCTTGGGATCAACTTCTTAATTATCATAATATAGTTAGGGTTTGACCAATCCACAAAAGGGGATTTGGTCATTTACAATGCCCGACATGATCAATCCACAAAAGGGTATTGATCTAATTAATAAAGACTCAATAATAAATATAATACTCTTTGCAGTTACAATATTTCAACACGTATGTCTAGATATGACAATGTTACCAACTATCTCATGAGGATCACATAGGTGCGTGATTATGTTACAACAATAGGGGAGAAAATGAAGGTTAGAGATCTCGTGCATGTGGCATCGAATGGTCTTCTCAAGTCTTGGGAACCATTTGTGAAGGGAGTATGTGCTCGGGAAAATCTCCCTGATGGACAAAGGATTTCGGATGATTGCATCCAGGAAGAGACTCGAGATGAGTCTAAGGGAAACAAGTAGGGAAGTTGTAGGAGAACTTGGCTCTTGTTAGTAAGACAAAGAAGGGAAAAGGAAAGAGTTCTAGCAAGAAGGGTAACAATGATGGAGGATCATCACACCCAGGAAAGAAGAAGGACTTGAGTAAAATCAAGTGCTTCTCATGTCATAAGAATGGACATTTTTCATCTCAATATCGAGAGAAGAAGAAGGGAAAAGGAAATATGCAGATAGCGACATTAGTAGAGATGTGACATGATGAGTTTGCAACAAAGTTGGAGAAGGATTACTCATTGGTTTCTTTCCTTTCTACCAATACACCTACTAGGTGTTTATGATACTTGGACAATGGTGCATCTTGACATATGAAAGAAGCATGGGATCTATTTAGTAGTCTTCAGATGTTCATGTGGAGTTTGGTGATGATGTTAGGTATGCAATGAAGGGAGAGGGAACAATTACATTCTAGCTCGAGTCAAGAGGTTCGTTGGATGCCCAGGATGTGCTTTATGTACCAGGTTTGAAGAAGAATTTTCTCTCAGTATCATCTATGGAGGACAAGTGTTTTTTCATTTCTTTTTAGAGGGGGAAAGTACTCATACGTCTAGAGAAAGATATCCCGGACAGTGCAATGGTAGTTGGGGTTAGAGCGGGAACTTTATACAGGTTGCAAGGAAATCCTTGTTCATGGTTTGGTATGCGACAATGACATCCAATGTGAATTTTGTCATAGGAGGTTGGGACACCTATGCTATAGGGCATTGCCAATTCTGAGGGGGATTGTTACATGTCTTCCATATTTCAGTATTGAGTAGTAGGGAGTGTGCAGAGGGTGTGCACTTGGAAAGAATGCCAAGGATGATTTTCCGAGAAACAAAAGTAGGTCCAAAGGGATTTTGGATCTTATTCATTCAGATGTCAGTGGGTCCATGTCAGTAGCATCAATACAAGGATCGGCATACCATGTGACGTTGATTGATGACTTTTCTAGGAAAACCTAGATCTTCTTTATGAAGAACAAGGACGAAATCTTTAGTCAGCTCAGAGAGTTTAGAGCTCAAGTGGAGAACCATACATGAAATAAGATCAAGGTCTTGAGGTCAGATTATGGGGTAGAATAAACCTCCAATGACTTCAAGGATTTCTGCAAGGAGGTGGGGATCAAGAGGGAGTTAATAGTCTCATACGACCCTCAACCAAATGGGGTTGCAGAGAGAAATAATTATCCCATCATCAATTCTTCTAGGGATATGATACATGACCAGGAGTTGTCTATGCTTCTTTAGGAAAAGGCGTGTAACATGAAGGTATATGTGGAGAACAAGAGTCCTCACGAGATATTGGAGGACAAGACTCCAGAGGAGGATTTCTTAGGAGTGAATCCAGAGATTATTCATTTGAGGATCTTTGGTTGTCCACTCTACATCCATGTGTCCGTGGAGAAGAGGACAAAGTTGGAGCCTTCACGATAGAAGGGTATATTTGTGGGGTACAACGATACCTAAAAGGATTATAGGATCTTCATTCTAGTGTAGAGGATGACAATTATGAGCATAGATGTTAAGTTCGAGGATAAATTGGAATCTAGGAAATCCCATGAGTCATCAACAGTGACAACGAACAAGGAGCAACAAGCCATGAAGTATGAGCAATAGTCAACAATTCATAATTCAGGTGGGGAGGAGGAGTTAACCCCTTCTAGTCCTATTAGGAGACCCAAGTGTCTATTGCAGACATTGAAGGATGCTAGTGAGGCTTCTAGGAGTGCATTCAGAGAGAGCAGGCTTCCAAGGAAGTTTTTGAACTATATGGCGCTTATGAGTAACATTATCGATGTTTAGCCTTCCAATTTTGAGGAAGCAGTAGATCAATAGGTATGGTGGGATGCCATGGTAGATGAGTACACCTCTATTATGAGTAATTATGTTTGGGACATAGTGTCGAGACTGGAGGGGAAGTCACTCGTGAGTTCCCAGTGACTCTACAAGATCAAGCATGGTGCAAATGGTAGCATCAAGAAGTTCAAGGAGAGGTTTGTGGTGAGAGGGTTCTCCTAGAAAGAGGGAGTGGTCTACAAGGAGACATTTTCTCCAGTCACCATCTATGCTTCTATTTGAGTTGTTATTTCTATTGCTTCAATTATGAGGTGTAGGATACATCAGATGAATGTGAAAACAACTTTCCTCAATGAGATTATTGAGGAGGAAGTATACATAGAGAAACCTCAAGGCTTTGAGGTACATGGGAGGGATTCTCATGTGTGTAGGATTAAGAAATCCTTGTACAGACTCAAACATGCCCTCAGAGCATGGTATTCCAGGATTGATGGATACTTGCAAAGTATGGGATTTACCAAGTGTAACGTCCCCAACCACCCCAGACTGGGCCACGTCACACAACTTCAACTTCAGAATCACTCAGTCAACCAAACTGTAACATTCCCATCATATATATGACCAATGTTACTCTAGAAGTATACTACATCGGATCTACTTTAACAGAATCCACACGGTATCTCTTGAAGTAACACGCTCGTCCCAAGCGGAGCCGCGTCACACAACTTATAACATCGGAAGTAACTTTCTCCTTACAACCTGATCTTAGTAGAGGAAGTAACTCAAAATTGCACGCACCAATTGCACACACCATCATACTATTCAAAAATCACAACCCTACTTGCAACCATCAAGCGTCATGCTCCAACTCAAATTTCACTATGCGCGAAATCTAATTTCTTTTCCTACATAATCAAATTTCCAGCACGTTGGTGCACACAAGTTACCATCATGTACACTCAACCACGCAATCCTCTTCTTAATGTCTTATAACTAAAATCTCCAGGTTAACATAGCGGAAAAAATGACTCATAATGGTTATATGCAAGCATAGCTACAATTATAGGTTGTATGCATCATACTTACTGGTGCAAGCATCATTAAACAAAATAACATCGAATACTTATATGCCACGTCATACAAGAATTAACCCATGTCAATATAGATAACAAGAACACAATAAACAAGACAAGCACATAAAGAACACTTATCGTTAATGAAAATCACTAACTGTGGCCTTGAATCAGATGTTCCTCCCAACCATAGACGTTGTTACTCTTAAACTTTCAGCAACAGATCACCCCCGGTTTGGGGTTCGACTCCACCAGGACAAAAAGGGTCCTAGCAACAAGCTATGATCTAAAACTTAACCAGAATTGTCCAATCCTAGGTGCCCGCTACTGCAACTAGCCCATAGTCCCTCATTCCCCACGCACCTATCACACCCAAGGAAGTGTGCCCCTTCTCTGCTCACTAGTCCCTCAAATACCCCACCTCTCTTCTTAGGGTTACCAGCAATAGGCCAGATAGGAAGTCTTCGAGCACTATGACTAGTGCCTAGTGAACCAGGAAACAATTCCCAGCAAGCAATATCTCCTACAACATTTTCTCACGGATATAGCAACCACTCCACAACAACCAATCTCTCACCTAAAGAGATTTCTCATGGTTTTCCAACCCATCTCTTCGACAATGAAACTATGGATACAAACCCACAACTCCCTAAAATATTCTCCGACAGATAAGGTAATAATTAGATTTTCCATACAATATGACCCCCTTTCTGCTCACCAGAGCTTGCAACATCAATAATAATCATAATCCGCCAAAATAAATTAATGCCAACAATATATCTTGCATGCCTTCCACTTAATACTTGTCAACTTTTAGAAGTATCTTTAAGCCACTTGGTGACCAGTTCCCTACCCTCAGGAACTTAGGATAATAATAATAATATATATGACATTACATTTTTCCTGGAAGTATTATAAAATATTTCCTAAGACTTATGACTCACCCCCTTTTCCCTTTTTCCGGTGGAGTAGGTCCCCCATCTCTTTTCATTTGAGTCAGTCAGCGTACAATGGTGCAATATTATATTAATATTCAAGATTATATTTACATGGATAGGCATGTTAGCCTATCTGCATCCAGGCTCACCAAACTCATAATCACACAGGCTCTCCAGCCTCCATACATATCCATTCATTCTTGTGCACTAACCCAAGTGTGCGCAACATAATGCAATGTTCATACCTAACTAGGTGTGCGCAACACACCTAATGTGCACACCCTGTCTTTGTTAACACTTCTCCGCACACTAATTTGATGCGCACAACACTAAAACTAGGTGTCCTTGGCTCACCAACCTAAATGTTCATTACATTTACATTTGTACCAATCGACTCACTAGCCTATATGTATAATTACAAAGGGATCTGAATCATGGATGCTACAATCCCCTCCCCTTTATTTATGCATTGTCCTCAGTGCATCATATACACATGTACATACAAATTTCAAAACCTTCAAAAATATGAGGATACTCTGCTCACATATCATCCTAGCGCTCCTAGGTTGCATCCTCAGGACCGCACCAAGTCCATTTGATCTTTACAAGCTCCATGGATTGATTCCAAAGTTGCTTGAGGTACATACTTCTTAAGCAAAGACATATGGAAGACATTATGAATGCCTAAGGAAGCAGGCAATGCAAGCATATAAGCAACAAAACCAATCCTTTCATGGAACTATGCCATGGACTAGTGTAGTGTCTTTGGGAACATCAATTGGAGCAACTGGATCAACTGGAGAAACTGGATTGACTAGGACGATAGTTGTCTCCCTCTAAACTGTTGAAGGGGGGGAGGGTATTGACTAGCACTCAATATCCATTTGATATTCTCTAGATCTTCAGAAGGCTATATCATCCTCAAAGATGACATCTCTGCTCACCTCAATCTGTCTCTGACTAGGGATGTAGATTCTATATGCCTTCGAAGATTCATTATATCCCACAAATTCCTTTTTGCCTGAAGGGTCTATCTTATACCTCTTCTCTTTGGGTACATGAAAGTATATTTGACATCCAAATATCCTGAAGTGTCCAATCTCGGTATTTTTTCTGGTGAAGGCTTCTTTGGTAGTTATTTTCTTCAAAATCTAGTGAGGACTCTTGTTCTGAAAATATATTGTTGTCATGCATACGTTTGCCCATAGAATCATAGGTAGTCTTTGATCATGTATCATTTCTTTCATTGACTCAATAACGGTTCTGTTCTTCCTTTCTGCAACCCCATTTTGTTGAGGGTTGTAAGGAACTGTGTACTCCCTCTTGATCCCTGCTTCAATACATAAATTACTGAAATCCTTTGAGGTGTATTCTCCTCGATTATCTGATCTTAGTACCTTGATCTTTCTTTCGGTCAGGTTCTTAACTTGAGCTTTCAATTCTTGAAATCTTGTAAGGACTCTGTCCTTGATCTTTAGGAAATAAATCCAAATTTTCCGAGAGTGGTCATCTATGAAGAGTACATAGTACAAATATCCATTCAGGGAGGCAACAATCATTGGCCCACACACATCTAAATGTATCATGTCCAAGATTTCCTTGGATCTATTGTCACTGCTCAAGAAGGACCCTTTGACATTCTTGCCAAGGGAACAACCTCTGCAAACACCTTTATGTTGAATATGTATCTCTAGAAGGCATGTTACCATTTTCCCTAGAGCTAGAAGGGCTCTATAATGAATGTGATCAAATCTTCTATGCCATAGCTCACTCAAGATGATAGTATCATGTAATAGGGTCTGGACTGGTCGGATAGTCAACCTGTATAAGTTGTTTTCTCGAACACCAATTACTCTGGCAGAATTTATATGTGATTCCTTGTGCCATGCAAGAGATTTTCCTTCAGAAAAGGTAACCTTATAGMCTTTGTCTTMTAAGGAAGAAATGGAGACAATATTCCTCTTCATCCCAGGTAACCTTATAGCCTTTGTCTTCTAAGGAAGAAATGGAGACAATATTCCTCTTCATCCCAGGTACATCTAGTACCTCACTTAACTGAAGAGGTATGTCAGAATCTAGTTGGAATGTAGAAGTTCCAATCCCTTTCACATTATATATGGCATTGTCTCCAAGTACAACATGTAGATTAGTCTCTTTCTCAACAAGATCTATTGGATGATATCTATATCTGGTCATGTGCCTAGAGGCACCATTGTCAATTAACCAAGTATCATTATCAGTAGGAATCGTACATGAGAGTGTTGAAATGAATAAGAAGGATTCTTCCTTGATGTCTTCATCTCTATGAAGTCTTGGCTTCCAAGAACTGAATTTGGTTTATCCATCAAGCTTATCTTCCATCATGGTTATGTTCATCATATTTTCAGATTCTTCACAAATCCTTACCAACTGGGCTAGGAGACCTAACGGCTAGGTTAGGCTAGCAATATTAGGTTTCGTTGGGCTTATTACTTCCAACAATAAACCTTGAAAGTTAGAAGAACACTAGTGATATGAAAGGCTCCTTCAATGAGATGCAAAAACCCTAAATCTGAATTTTCTGCAAAAAATTGTGAAACCCTAGGGCCAAAAATCCAAAATTCTCGGAATTGCAATATGAGAGTTGTTGGAGGTGCACCGAGGGAGTTTGTACACCCCTATGTAATTTTTATCCCCAACGTTTCAGTATTAAGTGTTGGAACACCCAAAAAGGAGAGGGTCGTACAGATTTCTGGAAACCCTAGGAGGGTCGTACGATTCTGCAGAAGAGAGAGGATGACTACTAGAAGCTTGTGCAATGGCGTCTTCAAGACCTATGCTCTGATACCATGTTGAATTTTCACTATGTTGGGCTCAAACATGAGTTTTATTTCATTTTAGTCATGTACTTGAACCATAAACAAATGAAGCTACACCATTCACAATTGCTACAATAACCAATATCACAAGAAGAAATACCATGCACAATAACACAATAAATATCCTAGGAAAACCCTTCTCAACAAGGGAGAAAAACCCAACAATCCTTTTCTATATTCTCAAGAGAAGATCCTCCAACCATAAACCCCTAATGCACACAAGAGGGTTCTCTACTACCTTGAAACTTGTGCCCAAGAGAGGTGTGCACTTCATCCCTAGAAATGTACTTGCTGAAATTTTCAAATGACAAGTGACTTGTCTATTTTCTCAATGAGGAAATCACCTTTATTTATACTAGACTGGACAGACCAAAAGTGGTGTCTATTGGCACAACAGGGCCGACTTCAATAACTCATAAAATAATTAATTATTACAATAAACATTAATTATCTTTTACATATGGTGTAGTCAACATGTACCCTTTACATCACAATTAGGGTTACAGGTAAATCTTATTCTCAGACAATATAGCAAGGGATCTCACGCATCCACTAGTGATCATCCACTAGGGGCACGTCCTCATGTGCTCAGCCACATGGACTTCCTACTCAACAAATCTCTATTTCACTGAGTCCACAGGAGAATCATCTAAAGTACCATCTCAATCTTGACTCAACTGAGTCCACAAGACAGGAGAATCATCTAAAGTACCATCTCAATCTTGACTCAACCGAGTCCACAAGGCAGGAGACCACACGTCATAACAACTCAGTGCAGAGTCTGACACACACCCATCACATGGGCACCTTCACCCCACACATGGGTACACATCATTTCATCTCAATCCAGAGAGTAAGGACACACCCATATAATGGGAATCTTCACCCCACACAGGGGCACACATCATCTCATCTCAGTCCAAAGAGGAACAACACACCCATCACATGGGCACACCTAACACATGGGCTCTCTCACAGGTTGACTCAACTCAGTCTCAGATGAGAACGTGTCCTGGAGGATGTCTCATGAAGTTGTAATCATCAAAAATGATATAGTTCATAGGAAGAGAGAGAACATACATACAACAAAAGGATCGATCGTTGCATGACTAATCTGAAAAGATCTTTTAAATGACAATGGTTGAGTTATTATGCATGTGTTTATTAACCATTTAGGAAGTTGAATGAAAGAGTAAGAATTATAAAGTAAACATGACAGCCATAAAGCAATGTACATATCTGAACATAGACATGAGAACAACAAACCATAAAACACCAAAGTGATAACGGAGTTCAACAATCTCGCCTATGTCTTCGGGCCTTTGTCTCAGTGGGTGAGGCTTTCTTATTTATGTTTGAAGCTTTAAAAATACATCACAATAGTGTCAAAAAGGTTACAAATTGATCTAGTCTTTTTCTACCAGATCTCTAGAACCCAACAAAAGAAACGACACTCAAATTGGATGACCAGAACTCCCAGAAATGGCCCGCAAAGGTGCTCTCCTCAACAACTTCCCTGCATAAAAATGGCTTTAGCTTTGTAAATATTTAGCATAACTTTGTTTTGAACCTCCTTCATGGCTTCAAGAAGCCCTAGTTTATATATATCTGAAGTTGGTAACCATCTCCCAACTTTCCCCCAAGATCTGGCCTCAAAAAGAGCCCAATATCCCCCAAAAATGACCAAAATCTCTCAATTATACTAAATAATACCAGCAAAATCACTATTATATAGTAAAACCCACTTTTGCACATAAATTGGGCGTAGCCCCTTTAGAGTGGGCTCTTGGTCGTATGGGCAGTGGTCATGTGGCCTCGGGCTTATCCCTGACGTGTTGGCCCCTCTTATCTCAACTCATGGACGCATCGAATACCATGTGGCATGAGTCTTAAACTCCATACACCCTTACAGATATAAACCCCTCGACGGTTTAGCCCCTGGTCGGCAGGCTAGCCCAACCAACCAGGGCTAACCCCTATTCTCCAGCGCTCAACGATATAGAATCGGGTCATGTGGAGGTGGCAACGTGACCGAAGGGATATCCTCCATGGTAATCCACGCCAAGTGTTAAGGTGTTGGAGTCCAGGTCATATGGTATACGATCATGTGGTAACATGTAATCGAGGGTTGGGGCTTAGCCCCAACCCTAACCTCCACCGAAAAGCGCTCCACATAAACTTAAATATAATTTTAAAGCTATGGTTAACAAGGAATATGTGTGGGTTGGTTGGCTAGCCCGGCCCAGCCAAATCTCTACACCCCGGACAGAGGTCGATGGTTCAAATCTGGTTGAGTCCAAAAATTTTCAACAAGCATTAACCAACCATTGGGTGCCATGTACCAGCCCATGTCTGGGCCACGTGGCACCACGTTATTCGTTGGATATTTTCCACATGTCGACCATCGATTCATCCACTTGTCTACCACATGTCTGCCCTATCAGTGTCATATAGACGTGCCACATCATCAGTATGGATGTGCCACATGTCACCCTTGCAGTGGTGACACATGTCACTCCCTGATTGGTCCACGTATACCTGCCACATCAGCAATTTCTATCCATGTCAATGCCATGTCAGCACCACGTACCCTTCCACATCATTTGTACGACCGTACGACCTGTACTGTCAGCTGCCACATGGCACTGTACGGACTGTACAATTAGCAATTTTTTTTGCTTGTTTGGCCAAATGAACAGATTACGATATTGGGAACATACAATGTTTGTTTGAGCTCGTTCAAGTTGCATTGGGTTCATATCGATGAGGAATACCCACACGTCCATTTTGAATCCATTCTGAGAAATTTTATTTTTAGGCCTTTTTTAGCCCCATCAAGCTCCTGGATCCAATTATGGATCACACCTCCCCACTAAAGACCTTTTGGTCCCCAAAAGGTTATTGACCAGTCATCAAGTTCGGGATAGGCCACCCTACTTGTTCCTTGTCTTTAAACTCTTTCTTGTGCACCTGTCTCATCAAGATCAACTGTAAAACAATCATGATAAATGACAACATATTGTTAGCCATTTCTACCCTGTCACATCTTACTGAAGCCACTATCATCCATGTAGACAACATTACTAATGATAGCATCAAAAATGTTACTGCAAATGAGCTAATATGTTTATAATACTTGCACGACATTAGCTTATCTTGAAGCAAACTGTGATTGATTTTCCATTCTACAATCATCTCCTATTCTTGCTTAAGATCGATTACTTGATTTGAAACAATTATAGGTGTGTTTCTTGCTTGAGCTTCCTTTCTTAATTGTTCCATAGTTTGAAGAGATTTTTTTTCCTTTAAATGATGAGCATGAACAACATATTCTTGACCTGCTTTGGTTAAGTGATATTGATTTTTTTCCCTGTAGAATATTGTTTTACAATCATACAAGTAAGGACTTCCTAAGACCATTCCACATTCACTTAGTGGCACCAAATCACATGTTACCTCGTCCACAAACTTAGATGAAATTGCAAACTTTAATGTGCATTGATTTGTTATGTGCAATTGATGATTGTTGCTTATCCATTTAAGTGTGTAAGGATTATGATGCATCTGTGTTTTTAATCCCAATTGCTTGACCAATTCCTATGAAATTAAGTTAGATTGAGATCCAATATCTATCAATGTGTCAACCTTAGTGTTCCTCATGATGAATCTTATGTGAAACAATTTACTTCTACAATCAAATCCTTCACCAATTTTACCGCTCATACCAACCAATGAGACTTTAGATTCATCACCTGAATTTGATCCCAAGTCTGTTGGTCGTGTTGTTGTTGCAATTGTTTGCCTCCCTTTCTTCTCTTTGAACCACTTTGGCCTCTTCTCGGGATGAAATTGCCAACAACGGTCCTCATCATGCCCCTCTTTCTTGCAATGCTTGCAAGAGGGCTTCTCTTCCTTTCTTGCCACTGAATTTGCCTTCTTTCCATTCCACTTCCTTTTGTCCTCTTTCCTTGAAGTTGATTCCCCTGATACACCAACCCCTGTTTTCCCTGCTTCAATGTATGTCGCTTGAACAGAAACCTCATCAAGATTAGTAGGTCCAAACATGAATACAATATTTCGAATATGTGCAAGTAAACCTCCTATATACTTCATAAGAGTTTCTTGGGTATTTAAAGGAATATCTAACATCAATGCCATTTTATGAAATCCATCTGTGTATTCTTGCATTGTTTGTCCTTTTCTTAGTTTTATAGCTTGCCATTCAATTAACGCTTTCTATTTATAACCCAAAGGATCGAATTGCTTTCTAAGTGCAGAAATAAACCTTTGCCATGATGGAAATATATTACCCACTTGTTGCGTGCCATTTTGAAACTTTCTTTGCCACCAGATGAGTGTTGTTCCTGCAAGTCTAAGTGATGCCAACTTGATCTGAGTTGCCTCATCATTGATTTGTTGCACACTGCAATAAACTCCCATCTATCTGACCCAATTGTCAAGTCTCTCTGCATTAACTTAACCATCATACATGGGTAATTCAAATTTAACATCAAGTTTTAGTAAAGGCATTTCACTCTTATGTTTATGGGAATGTTTCTTTGCAGTGCTTTTAGAAGTTGAACTTGAAGAAGAAGGAGAAGAAGGCGGTGAAGATGGAGGTGAAGGAAGAATTTGAGGAGGATCCTCTCCTTCTTCACTTTTTCCTTTTGAAGATTCACCAAGAACTGCTCTCTTTCGTTCCAAGTAATCCTCATACAAAACCTTCATCATCTTCGACATGGTGAAGAAAGTTTTTCGAAACTCTTTCTCATCCTGAGAAAGTCCCTCTTCCGATGCCATCTTCTCGCTTTGAGAATTTCTCTTTCTCAATCCAATCAATGGATTCTATTCAACAATATCGCCTTCACTACGATGTATCTTTTCCCTTTTAATCATGCAAAACTCAAATCCAAACGTCAACTAGCTCTGATACCACTTGATCTGAAAAGATCTTTTATATGACAATGGTTGAGTTATTGTGCATGTGTTTATTAACCATTTAAGAAGTTGAATGAAAGAGGAAGAATTATAAAGTAAACATGACAGCCATAAAGCAACATACATATCTGAACATAAGCATGAGAACAACAAACCATAAAACACCAAAGTGATAACGGAGTTCGGCAATCTAGCCTACGTCTCCGAGCCTTTGTCTCAATGGGTGAGGCTTTCTTATTTATGTTTGAAGCTTTAAAAATACATCATAGTAGTGCCAAAAAGGTTACAAACTAATATGGTATTGTTATACCAGATCTCTAGAACCCAACAAAAGAAACAACACTCAAATTGGATGACCGGAGCTCCCAGAAATGGCCTACAAAGGTGCTCTCCTCAAAAACTTCCCTGCATAAAAACGGTTTTGGCTTGGTAAATCATCAGCATAAATCTGTTCTGAACATCCTTAATGGCTTCAAGAAGCCTTGTTTTATATAGATCTGAAGTTGGTAACCATCTCCCAACTTTCCCCCAAGATTTGGCCTCAAAAAGGGCCCAATATCCCCCAAAAATGACCAAAATCTCTCAATTCTGCTAAATAATACCAAAAAAATCACTACTATATAGTAAAAACCCACTTTTGCACATAAATTGGATGCAACCCCTTTAGAGCAAGCTCATGATCGTATGGAGAGTGGCCATGTGGCCTTGGGCTTATCCCTGGCGCGTTGGCCCCTGTTATCTCAGCTCTTGGACGCATCGAATACCATGTAGCCTGAGTCTTAAACTCCACGCACCCTTACAGATATAAGTCCCCCGACAGTTTAGCCCCTAGTCGGTGGGCTAGCCCAACCGACTGGGGCTAACCCATATTCTCCAGCGCTCAACGATATAGAACCGGGTCATGTGGAGGTGGCAACGCGATCAGAGGGATATCTTCCATGGTAATCCACGCCAAGTGTTAAGGTGTTGGAGTCCAGGTCATATGGTATACAGTCATTTGGTAACATGCAACCAGGGGCTGGGGCCTAACCCCAGCCCTAACCTCCACCGAAAAGGGCTCCACATAAACTTAAATATAATTTTAAATATATGGTTAACAAGGAACCTGTGTGGCCGAGCTGGCTAGCCCGGCATGGCCAAAGCTCTTCGCCCCAGACAGAGGTCGATGGTTCAAATCTGGTTGAGTCCAAAATTTTACAACAAACATTAACCAACCATTGGGTGCCACATGGCACCACACTATTCACTAGATATTCACAACGTGTCGACCGTCGATTCGTCAACTTGTCTACCACATGTCTGCCCTGTCATCACCGTATGGACGTGCCACGTCATCAGTACGGATGTGATGTGTCACCCTTGCAGTGGTGACACGTGGCACTCCCTGATTGGTCCACGTATACCTACCACATCAGCAACCTCTATCCACGTCAACGCCACGTAATCTGCCACGGCAACGCCATGTACCCTGCCATGTCATTTGTATAGTCGTATGACCTGTACAGTCAGCTGCCACGTGGCACTATATGGACTCTACAATCATCATTTTTTTTGCCTGTTTAGCCAAATGAACAGATCGTTATATCTGGGGCACATGTCGTTCGTTTGAGCCCGTTCAAGTTGCGTTGGGTTTGTATCGACAAGGCCTATGTACACGTTTGTTTTGAAGCCATTCTGAAAACTTTGATTTTTAGGCCTTTCTGAGCCCCATCAAGCTCCTAGATCTAATTCTGGATCAATGACAGTACAAGTATTCTTGTAAAATCACGCAATTAGCGTGAGTTTCAACATTATAGTCACGTTAATAACAAGGAAACGCGGGTATTAGCCTAACCGTCGCATCGTTGTCATACAAGATCATACAACAGGTTATGCAATAGATCAAGCCAGACAGTTTTTTGATGTACTTTGTCTCTTATCTATTTGGGCCATTTTCTCAGTAAGGGAGCCCTTGTAAGCTTTTAAGTTATTTGAATGATAAGCTTAGTTAATGGGCATAATATCTTTGTGTTTTCTGCATGAGTTTTTGGTTTCTAGTATTGCTTCCACTATATTTATTTGACTCGAATATTTCAGTAGTGTATGTTTGTTTTGTGAGCTTCTAACTTGATTTGCAGTAAGGAAAAGTCTAGATAACAAAGTACCTAGGTTCTGGAGTAAGGATTTCAAGATAGTCTAGGAATTGGATAGAAATATGACCCATCCACTTGCAGGAGTCTGTATTATTTTAAAGTCTATGTATGAATTTTTTTTTGTCAATGGTTGTATTGTATAACTATAGATAAATACATGCATGATGATAGGTTTAGGGGAGTGGATGAGTCAGTGATAGAGCTATCTTGTTAGAATCAATCATCTAGTATCTCATCTCTAGATGTTCAAAGAAGGCACCATAAGAAGTGAAGTTACAGAGTGATGGGAAGTTCCCATATTCTTGGAAAGGGTTTTTCCAACTGCCTGAATGAAAAAACATAAAATAAATAAGGAGAGGGATAACTCTATCCCACTTTCTTCTATGCATCCCATTCTATCTGTTTTCTTTGGCGTGCAATTCCAACCAAGAATCGATCCCCCTTCTCACTCGAAAAAGGAATCGACCCTCACCCCCTAAAGAAATGGATCACAAGGCCTCTTCATTTCAAATGACTCGACCTCCCTTGGCTCTTTCACCGCCTGGGCTCAGCTCCTCCCACAAACAAAGTATTTTCCTTCAATAAGAAAGAGAGATTCAGTCATAAAGAGAGAGAGTCTAGAGACCAACCTAGAGACTCACCCGATAAGCGCAAGCCTTCAATCAGATTGAGGTATGCAAGAAGGAAAGTCATGAATCTAGCTAGCCAAGTCAAGCAAGAGAAAGGAAAGGCTAACAATATAAAACGAAACAAAATCTAGGGTCGTACCGACTACTCGTTCAACACAGGTGGGCAAGGTAGGTGCAACACTGGTGACTCCAACGAGTTGTTCGTTTCTCAATTGTCAAGGTTGCCAAGGCTATGGAAGTGTCTCTACAACTCTTTTTGAATATGTTCTCAATTAGAATTATTTTTCTCAATTAGTACCAGAATAAATATTTCTATGATATCTTTGTCATTATGGCTTCAATATCCCTCTTTCCATAACTTTCTCAAATTCATGGCTCTTCATTTAAAAGTAATAGAAGCACTCTTACATCCATTTATTACTTTCAGTTCTTGTCCAAGTGTCCTTACTACAAGATCGTGTCATTCAAAAAGATTTTATCTCTAGCAAATGCATGTCGATCACTACGAGGATGAGGCATCAACTACATAGACTGCATCGTCCCTACATCATTGCACCATCCCTTTGTCTTTCTATCACTTGGTAAATACAACAGTGTACGTGGTCGTTTAATATTTTTTTTTTTAATTTCTTTTTAAATTTATTTGTTTGCCTCTGACAAATAAAAGAAAAAAATTGAACACACCAGGGTTGTTTAAGTCAAATCACGATCCCTAAACCAATGAAAATGTTTAAATTATCAAATTGCAAAATATAATTTATTTTTTTCAAAATAATCAAAATAATAAATGTTTTTAGCAAAAGTTTTGTAAAGGATCAAAGTAATTGTGAGTCAATGCATGTTGACTCGATATCAAAAACTATAATCCATGCTTTGGTAGGAACTAATAAAGATACAATTTCTATTATATTATCAGCATTAATGTTAATCACTATAGTATTCTAATGTGGAAGCTTGAGTAAGGTTAGGAGCATTCTTTTTAGTGGTCTGAAATTTCGTTGTTACCAAAAATCAATTAAATAAGTGTGATTGAAATTATTTAGAAAATGTATTGTATTCTATGCAGAATTATGGTGATCTTGGGCTATTGAAAATAGTTTAGAATATCAAGAATGATACAACTTATGTTAAAATGTTGGATCATAGATGGTGTTATTTCTTAAAAACAAAAATTATATAACATATATTGTTTTAAATGAATCATGGCTAGTATTAATTCCTTACAAATTCAATGGAACATTTATGTGATTGTTAAGAATTATAATGGTTGAAAATAGTTTAGAATATCAAGAATGATACAACTTATGTTAAAATGTTGGATCATAGATGGTGTTATTTCTTAAAAACAAAAATTATATAACTTATATTGTTTTAAATGAATCATGGCTAGTATTAATTCCTTACAAATTCAATGGAACATTTATGTGATTGTTAAGAATTATAATGGTTGAAGGTATAAATGATGAATTTCCATATAAACTACATATATCTATGACATAATAGATGAAAGTATAATGTTAGCTCCAATGCAATGCTATTATTAATTAATAACATTGTGATAACCTGCACAATGTTGTGGTTGTTCATTACACAAATGAGCAAGGTTAATCAAGGCCTTTCACAATCTTGCATAAGGTGATGAAACTTAGGAATCCATGCATAATTTACAGGAAAAATGATGAAAAATTAGAGTGAAATCCCCAAATTCGTGAGCAAAATTCAAGTTTAAATACCCCAGAACTGTCTAAGAGGTTTAATGGCAACAATTTGTAGAGTTGTAGAGCTAAATTCAACTTGGAAAGTCAAATTTCATGGTTTAATGGCCGCTATAGAATTTGGGCAGAATTTATGGCCGAGATTTTTTTTTATCTCGAGATCAACGATCCAGACTCATTGTAATAAATTTAAAAACTTATAAGGTTTTTCGAAGTTAGCAAAGTTGAGTAGATCAATGGTCGAGATTCATTTTTGGTGATTGGGAAAATGAAATAGATCGACGATCTAGTTTCATTTTCGGTCGTTGGGAAATTGGAGAATATCAACGGTCAAGATCATTTTGAATGATAGATCGACGATCCAAATTCATCTGGGATTGGGTCAAAAATTTATGAGTGTTGATGTTCACTAGAAAAATTCGTCGATGACAAATAATCGAATCGATGAGTTTAGCAAAGAGTTTGGTTCAGCCAAAGGAAATCTTTGATCACCGATGGTCGATGATCGCGGATCGACAAAATTTGGTGAAAGATTTTGTGTGTCCTAAGGAAATCATTGATCGTCGATCGTTGATGATCGGGGGTCAGCATAATTAGTGAAGTGTTCAATTCTTCCAAGAGAAATTGTTGATGGTCGATGGTCGATGGAGAAAAGAGGAGGATGACGTGTCATGCCATGCCAACATCCACGTGTCATGCCATGTCAACCAATATGACACCTCAAGATGTTGTGTCATGCCATGTCAACATCTATGTGCCATGCCACATCAACATAATTTACCACATCATCCAAGAGATGGTCGATCGTCGATGGTCGGGGTTTGACGAAATTTGTAAACTAGTGGTTGTCAAGGAAATTCGTGGATGGTTGATGGTCGATGATTGGGTTTCGATGAAATTTGTGGGAAATATTGGTTTTCTAAGAGAGATGATCGATGGTCGATGATCAAGGTTAAGGGAGATTTGTGAGCAAGTTTTGTTTTCCAAAGAGAATCATTTATTGTTGATCACATATGTAGTGTTGGAAATCAATGGTCCAGTTTGTTTTAAGTTATCGATCGAAGGTAGAAGTTGATCTATGGGGTTTGGAAAGGATTATCGGATCAACAACTCAGATTTCACCTGATTTGAGACCAACAACTCATATTTAAAAGATTGTTATAATAGTAAAGCAATAAATTTTCTGTGAATTTTCCATATTTTCAAAGGTTTTGAACTTGCGGGGTGATTTTGAGGCATTAAATGACGTTTTTAGGCAATCAAAACTCACGAGATCAAAGTGTATATTTCGTACACTCTGTCTCTACAGCTTAAATAAAAGAACTCGGAGAAAGCTATCCAACAAGCTACTCTAGGTGCAAACAAAGCTAGTATGAGAAAGTTACAACTGAAATAGTTAAGGTAAAATTTCAACATCAGTTTACTTCCAAAGGGCACAACTCCTTGCTCAAAAGTTTGTTTGTGGCTCAGGAGAAATATATGGAAACCTTATGCACCATATAAGACAACCATGGAGCCAAATTTGGAATCTGGGTATGTAAAAATGTGCAGGAAGAGAAAGAAGACACATGTAGCATAAAGGGAAAAATTGGGAGAAACAATATAAACTTCTCTGGACCATAACTTTCAGCTCGGATCTTGGATTTGAGCAAATAAATAGTTGCTGGAAATTTCTTGAGGAGGAGAAGACGTATATCCACCCAAAATTTTGATTTGCGCATTGAAATTTTAAAAAAATCATAAAATAAATTATGCAGTAGTAAATGAGTGGAAACTTGCAACTTGTGAATGTTGTAAATTTTCACTGAGAAATCATAATAAGACACGAGTTAAACTATTGGAGAGATGTTTTAGAGAGGAATGTATCTGAAGAA